>VDFB02148139.1:0-44849 GCA_007258455.2 Sequoia sempervirens
TCCTGAAACAAGAGGTAAAAATCACCTAGAAAAACCCACACCTCCCTTAGTGGAAACCTCATAAACATGGTAAAAACAAATTAATGTTCACAATTCCTTCACTTTGGGTTCCCATACCATAGCCGATCAAAGATGGTCAAACCCAAGTGATCCTTAACTCCTCGATGGCTCTATTTGCTACAAAATAGGACAAGAAAATGCATGCAAACTTAGGCACCCAACTTTAGATGACATGAAAATAACATATGTTAACATGTATAGGCATGCAAGTCCACTTGTTACCCCACTCCCAAAGTGGATGCCATAATGGAATATTCCTCAAAGATGCTTTGTAACCACCATCAATATGTGTCCACCTCAATAGAATACAATTATAATTTATCATAGGAAACATATATTAAATATTTATCTCTCATGTCCCTAGAACACTTTCCAAAGAATATGGAGACACATGATTATGAATTTGGAATGCAGGGTTAATGTCACCTATCCTAACATTTTAGGCGATTTATAAGAGAACCTTCTTGACTTCAAGTTAAGCTCAAAGCATAGGCGAGATTATCCAATCTCATAGTTAAAATTTAAGTGTATTATGTTTGTGGATGAGCCTCTATTTACCACAACCCATGTGTAGTCACCAAAATTAATATAAATAACCTAAAAATCTTTCCTAGGAGTTTGTAGATGCTTACCAATGACTAGAAGTAGAAATAAACAGACAAAACCCTTCAATTCCTTTATTTTGCATGTAATTTTTTTTTTCTATTTTTTGATTTTTGGGGGATTTTTACCCATCTAAAACCTACATAAGTAATGAACTTGCCAAACTTGGAAAAAATAAAAGTTCTGAAGCATGCACATAAGTCTATATTTTTCCATAGGATGCTCTAGATCATCATAGGTCTTCAACAACCTTGCATACAAGTACTTGGATCTCCAAAATCTAATTCATTCTTAGGAACATAATTCTTGACTAAACTCGAGAAAAATAGACCTTTATAATTTTAGTCAATATCTAATTTTCTAATAATCTTAGCACCTAACTTAACTCTTTTAGTGAACCTTTTATTTAATAGCCAAATCCATCACTTTGACATGCTAAATCTAACGTTTAAAAATATCATTAGTCATTTTCCCAAGGTTTCTACCTCCTTAGACTTGATTTCAAATATAGTTCTATCACTTTGAAAACTGAACATAAGAGTAGTGAGTGAGATATTGATAATTAAAATAATTAAATAAGTTAAATGTGATATACATGTAGCTTAGGGTTTGATGATGGAGAAGTGATCTACCAAATTTCAAGAACCAACTTACCAAATATATGGATTTTTGGGGCCAACTTAGATAAAAATCTATTATTTGTAAATTTTCTATTATGTGTACTAGCTCATCTCCATCAATATGGTAGCATGGATTTGAATTGATACATACATATCTATACTAGAAAAATATAGTATAATATAATTCAGTAGCCTTAATTTTCGGTATTTTTCCTATTGTAAGTATAAGTAGTGTTCACAAACACTTCTGAAGAATCTATCATATTGCAAGGGTCGCGTTTTCCTTGGTCATATCCCTATCCAAATAAAAACACAATAGTAAAAACACAATAGTACTAGGATGAGATCAGGCCTGGAATTTGATGGCCACCCTTGCCTGTCATATGAAAATTTTGTGACGGTTTGTTCATTTAAATACCTGTCATTTTACGTTTTATGAAAAAATTTAACTGTCAAAAAAAATATTTAATGTACCTAAAAAATCAGTATATTAATAATCTATGAAATATTATTTTATAAAATAATTATGTTAGAAAATTTACAATTTTAGAAACTATGCATGCACTCAACTAGTAAATCCAATTGCATATATAATAAATTTTATTGATAATTAAATAATTATATATGTGTAATTTACATTTTGACAATGCATAGAGTATTAGATTAAGAATAATTATATTGCACAATATGATTGTTTTTTCTATATATTTATTCTCTAATTTGTAAAATTGTATTACTATTTTGAATATAAATTAATTTATTGATTTCATGTGTAAATATCATAAAAACACATTTAAATATCAATTTCAAATCAAATCTAGCAAGAAATAATTATATAAAATTAAAAATAGTTCAATCCGCAAATTGATCTATCTAAAATCATATTTAAATATCAATTTCAATCCTATCCATAAATAATTATATAAAATTAAAAATAGTTTAATCCTTATTCAACTCATTATCTAAAATTTCAACATGCTCACCAATAAAACACAACTACTGCTTGAAAAAAATCAAAGTTGAATCACCTCTAAAAAACAATGCTATAAAGTGAAATTAGCTGCTATTGTTCAAATTTTTTTATAGTTAAATCTTAAATTCATCTATCTAAAAACATAAATTATTTGTAAAAGGCAAACAAAATTTCAACATCTCACCAATAAAACCAAATGCTCTATTGAAGAAAATCAAAGCTAAGAGTCACTATACACAAAATGCTATAAAATAAATGCTTTGAAAATACAATGAAGATTTGTGCTATGTGGTTATTCATAAGAATATATATATATATATATATATATATATATATATATTAAAAAATTGTAAAATTAGAAAATATTGATAAAATATTCAAAAAGTTAAAAATCAATTATATTATATTTTGAAAAGATTTTGAATTAATATATATTTTTATAATAAATATTATAAATCATTTATATTAATATAAAGCAATGATAACTATTAGTAAAAATGTCAAAATCTTTAAAAAATTAGAAAGAACTATATTTAATCTTGAAAAGATTTTATTCTCAACAAATTTTGAATTAATAAATATATTTATAATAAATTATATATATTAATATAAAGTGAAATTAGAAAGAATTATTCCAATTTCTAATTATAAACTAATTTATTTTTTTTATCATAAACATTATTATATATATATATGCCTACAATAAATTTTTACGGTTTAATAATAATTTGAAGTGTCGTATTTACGGTTATGTAAAAATATAGCAAGTCAAATGATACGGTCTAATAAATTTTTAGGTTGTAATATACGGTCCAAAATGCAAAATACGGTCAAATAGACCATCAAATTCCAGACCTGGATGAGATGTTCTAGTGTAAATATTAGTGTAGAATTCCTGCAGATCGAGGAAGATAAATGATCAAGCATAGTGAACAGATTTACAGTTCTAAACCTAATTCTATATTGATATTGCTTCTATCAAAGCATAGATTTACAAATATAAAGCCCTGTAGGAGAAGAATCCTAGGACAAATGAAAATGGATGGTCTCCCGGTGGAAATCACCCTTAATATCGCTGCCTCTAGAAGGTTATCTTCCCGTTGCTGAGGAGAAAATCACAGGTAGAACCGATATTAAGACAGTTACAAATGGATTGCGGCACCTCTAGTGATCTCTAAAAGAGTTGGTCGCTTTCCACCCAAGTTTCCTACTGCGAGGCTCTGCCTATAGGCTGCACGAAGATCTGTGGAGGCCCTTCAAAGTGCTTGTGCAGACATTGAGAGGAAAAGATTATGCTTTAGCCATATATTCAAATGTGGCAATTAGCAAATTTACCAGCAGATGGAAATCAAACAAAATACAACAAATTCGTTCAACTAAGACTTGTCTTATCTCCCCGAAGGCTTTGATACCATGCAGAATTCCTGCAGATCGAGGAAGATAAATGATCAAGCACAGTGAACAGATTTAAGAAACCGAATTGTATATTGATATTTCTTATCTATCAAAGCATAGATTTACAAATATAAAATCCCATAGGAGAAGGATCCTAGAAGGAAAAACAGGAAACAAATGAGAGTTTCGATTAGTTAGCTTAAACTAAGGCAAGTAATGACAAATGTGATTGCAAGTTGAACAGTTGGTAACAACAGTTGCATGAGTTGTTAAGATGTAATTGAAATTTGGAGACATCAGTATAACTGAGAGTTAATTGCTCTAACAATTAGTGTATATATTATTTCATGCATTATGAATATGGAAATTTATACATGATGTTATTCTAGTTAGATGTCCAATTTAGTGAGAGTTAGATCAACACCTGTTGCAATTTTCAAAGAAGTTAACTCGCTACCACTCTTTGTTAGTGGGATTTGACTACCTAGTCTCCTCCCCCTCTTAATGAAAGCTTCTTCCCTCCTTCCTATATATATATATATCTCATTCATGTCTAATTTATATGATTATTTAGCCATTCTCATGCATTCTTTAGTTTCCATCTCATCACAAGTACCTAGAGCGTGCATTTTTTCATCTTACATGTATCAATCTAGTACTAACATTATGTCTAGATATATTGGAAAAATTATACATGATATTAAAGCCAATAAATGGTTTTTATTTTTAAGTTCACTAATCCTAAGATTATGTTTTGAAAATGTCATCATGTGCATTATTTATATTTTTTATTTATTTGTTTGTGTAAGGCCCCACCATGCATGTGATTAGTAAAGTTGTAATCTATTTTATGTGTTCCTAAATAGATGGTAAGATGTATTGTGGATGACAAATAGTGTGATTATTTGATAACATTCTTGCTTGCATTCTAACATTTTACTTATGCTACCATGAAGGAGTTAGGAATCATAAATTGTGAATATGAGTTTAAATTGCAAATCAAATGGTTGCAAAATTAAACCTTATTCCAGTTATCAGATTAATGTGATATACGATTGTTTCTTATGGTTTCATTGGTAATGTGCAGAAAAGGAAGAGTCAGTACAAGAAGGGAAGACCATTGAGTAGATCAAAAGACATCTTCTTATGGTCATGAATTTGACCCCCTTTCAAGGCTTAGAAGGAAATAAAGTTAACAAGTTGATATAAAAGGGATAATTTATATTTTGGGTTGAGAGGGTATTTATTTGTGTGCCAAGTGAGTTGTAAGTTGGGGGATAAGGTTTAGAAACCATTATCCAAGTTGAAATTCGGATAGGTCCTTAAATGGGTCTTTAAAGAGGGTTGTTGGTCAATTTCCTTGGTTGAGATGCAAAAATAAACTCTCTAGGGTCTATACCATAGTGGTAGGGGTCAAGTGGGCACACAATAGTGTCTCAAGGACAAGATTTGACCTTTGAAAAGTCCTCATTATGGAGAGTGACGAGTTTTGAAGAGAGGATGGGATGGAAAGATGGAGGGGTTGTCCAAGTACATGTTTCTTCTTCAATAAGGAAAAGACTCTCATTGATGGAGGTAGGTACACTTCACACCTCCCTACCCAAAGGTTGCAAGTTGAAACTCCTATATATTTTGGAGAAAACGAATGAGTGGGGTGTTACCCACTTCTCCTCTTGGAGAACTGGAGTAGAGATGATGGAAAGAATGTAAAGAGGAGAGGAGCTCACTTCTTTGGAAAGATGGTTACAAGAGTCAATCCCTTGAAAAAAGAGATAAGTTCCTCCTATTCCCATTTACCCTTGTTGATTAGTTGTAAGAGTGTGGCATAATGTATGAGTTTATGGTTAAAAATAGAAAGTGGAGAACCTAGATGCATAAAATTGGTGCTATGTTAGTTTTATCCCTTGTAAAAATGAGATAAGACTCCATTGATCATTGTGGAGCTAAAAGAATTCCTTGCTCGGGGGTATGGCTAGAGCCTACTAGGCTCCATGACGCCATTATGGTAGGGTGGAAAGCAAGCCTTATTCAGTCATGTGTCATTTATTACATTTCTAAAAAAAAATAAGGGGGTAAGTCTGTATTTTTGACTTGTAAGTTAGTCATTTTTCTCCTTATTATGTTAATAATAAAAGACATTAAAATGTGGTAGTAGGAAAAGTTAGGAATTGAGAAAATTGTCGTTGTATTACATTCCCAAATGGGTATTGCAAAGGATTTTCTAGTTTCTTGGTGATTTAAAAATATATGTAAGAAAAATGTGAAGGAGAGTTTTACTTGTCTTTTCTCCAAATGATTGGTAGAAATAAAAAGTGAATGTATGATACGGGAAGGACATTGATTTAAAATACTTATGACCCCAAATCCATACACATTTTGCTTACAAGTGAAGTGTCTTTAAATCTGGTTATCAATATCCATATATCCTTATACAACAAAATGTTTAGATTTCCCAAAAAGAGGGTATATGTTCTACATAAAAACCTGATCCTGTACAGAATATAAATACATCCAAATAAACAGAAAACTATTGCAAAGAGTAACACATTTAATGTGGGCTGATAGAAATAAATAAAGAAATAAAAGAATGAATAAATAGATAGACTTTACACTTGCTAGTTACTGGAACACAAATTGGTGAATATGTAGTCGGTATACCAAATATATGTTTTATCCTTTATGAGATAATTTTAAGATGGTAAATAAAAACTATGCAGCTATATTTCTAAGAGATAAAAAAGCTGAAAGAAAAAGTCATAACGTCCTCTCTCCCATGAACAAGCGGTGTACATGACGACTGTTTAAATAATGTAACTCTAATTAGAACACAAAATAGATCTTCTTTCAGTCATTTTGGAATCCAGATAACCATTGTAAGTACAATTATTGTCAAGCACAATGGGTAGGCCAAATAGAACTTACATTTTTATTTCTGAGATTATTGAGCTTAAGATCCTACAATAAATTTAAAGTAATCAGCTTCTAAGTTCAAAAATAGCTAATTATTCCTTGTAATCTATATATTCCAAATCTCTACTCAATCTGGCGCACTTTGGAATTATCGATTGCTTCCCAAGATGCCAACGTTATTCTGTAATGGCCAAAATGTACAGATAGCTCCCTTCCAACAATAGCTAGCTATCCACAATTATTTTATATAAGTACCTTATTTCTATAACTAAGAGAAAATAAAAGAGAAGAAAAGAAATAAAAGAGAGGGGGAGCTAGTTGAATCACTTCTCTTGAGCAACCCAGGTTAACCAAAAAACAAATGGGCACACTTGTCAAACTAATGTGTTTCTAAAGAATTTAAGGATTGGAGGTATAAATGTAAACTCTCTGCATGCCAAGCCTCGCCCTAGCCATTAAATGACTTCACCTACAATTCCCAGCCTGTCGATTGATATCCTTTTTTTCCGTCAAAGTTAAATGAATAAATGCCTGAGCAGTAAATGTGATCCTCGCGCAGCTTCTAATGGCAATAATTGTGAGTCTTGAGATGACTTCCTCTGCGAAATAATTATTCAACCAGCGGGGTGTAGAAGTCACCCATGCTATTCTTTAAATGTTTTTACCTAAAAACCTACAACCTGTCATGTAAATCGGCCTTTACTGTCAGAAGTAATTTACGACCCTACGCGGCTTTAATGGAGACAAGTAAATAATGGAAAGGTTATACTTTCGTGGACTCCAAGGTGGCGTCGAATAGATCTGTGAAGTTGAAGTGGTTGACGTTGTACCACCATTATGGTGTCATTTCGTATAGATCTTCCCTTCCTCGTTGTTATCTAAATCCCTAAGCTCTTTTCTTTTCCTCCCATTAAATGCAGAAATAGTGAACATAGTCTCCATTCTTTTGAACATTGAGGTTTGGTTTAAGATTTGATACTTTAATTATTTGCTTTTAATGTAACAGAAAATCAATGCAATTATGGACAAAAAGAGTGAATTAATAATTGCTGGACCATTCAAAGTCATTATCATAGGATTTTATGGGTTTTAGGGAAGGCAATTTTTTTTATTTTTATTTTCACGCAATCCGAGTCCGCTGTCGATACCTTGAAGTAGAGGAAGCTGAAATGTTCATTATAGTACTCAAAACTCGGCCGTGTAAATTATAAGTATACAGATCATAAATATGGGTACAGATTATAGGAACGTTGATTTACATCTGGGTATCTCCTTGCCAGTGTAGAAAGAAGTTTTAGCATATCTTGTGTCAGAGTGTGTTCTAGCTTAGTGAATGAACCTCCAATTAGTCCAGTATTTGGCAACGTAATACTGCACAAAAATTTCAAAGCAATTGATCATTATTTTCTTACAAAAAGAATTTACTGTGAAAATATATTTAAAACAAAACAAAGATTAGTAATAATGTTGTTTTGATTACGCCGAGAGGCGTTCTACAGTCATAGCAGGGGTGGAAAAGACCTGAGTACATAAAAAAGAAATGGAAGTTACAATTAGACAACTGGCAAGCACACGAAATATGGAAGTCGAAGAGGTCTTTCCTGGACTTGGATGGTAGTGGAAGATGAAGGGTCTGTAACTGACAATAAGGGTAACAATCCAAGTAAAGAATGAATTGCATTCCACAAAGCAGTGGAGAGCGAAGGGCTACCTGAAATCCGGATGGCCGTTCGGCCACTGGTTTATAACGACATAAGTAGCGAGGTCATGCGGATCAACAGACACAAGCAATAGGGTTTCCTCTCGGGGCATACAGTCAAAAACCTCCTTCCAATCCCTCACATTTTTTGTAAGCTCTGTATTAAAGTAGCCCAAGGAATTATCAACATCCCTGGAAACTTTTCTCTTTTCTTCCAGAGGTAACGAAAAGAAGTCGGATGTGGTGTTCTCTAGGAGGCGGAGAAGATGCTCTGGAAAGCCATGGTTGATCAGGTGGAAGAATCCCCACTCTCTGCAAGCATTTCCCACCTCCTCTGCAGAGCTCTTTTCCAAATCTATCACAGGGATTTTCATATTATCTTGAGGAGAAGCGGAGGAACACTTGGGACGGTGCTCTTCGCTCTGAATAAAGCTCGCTTCGAACTTCAGAGCTTCGCTGTCTTCTGCTATTCCGACTCCCATTGTTACTAATTTCTTCTGTTTATCCCTCTGCTCTGTTTTCTCTTTCTCTTCTGAATAAAATCCTGCAGTGGTTAGGTTTTTCGGCGATAACTATTTGAAGTTTGCTCGGCAACTTCACCAATCAACGGTGTGCAGCGGTTTAGAGAGGATGCAAGACGATCAAAATGATCTGATCCATTCATTCCGAAAGTGAGAATTTAATGCCGCCTATCTGTTTTAGGTCATGGCTAGGCAGCCTCTGCATATCGTGGTGAAGTCGTGGAGAAATCTGCCCTTTCTCAGTTTTCTCAGCCTAGGCGACTACCCAAATCCACGATGAGAACTCGTAATCTTCTGTCTGCTAACGTTAATGACAATGGGAGTGTTGATTTGAGGGCGAGGAGGGTTGTAGAGATTCGGTCTCTCTACCCAGTTAATGTTTTCTGCGTTTTCAATGATTTAATTTTGTACAGGGCATCTGTCTCTAACAGGTCTCGCTAAGTTGCCCAACCATGGATCTCAGGTCCGCGTGGCCTATCAGGTAAGATACTATTGATTTCTTAGTTGGTGTAAATTATCTATTTTGAACTTTATGAATTTCATTTGCACAGAAGCGTACATACAAAAGCATTCAATATGGGTATTGTATGCCATAGTTTAACTAATATTATGATATACCTTCTGCCGTAACCAATTGGGTTATCAGCGCAAAATTCTGACTGACTCCGCAACCTTTGCTACCATTCTTCCTTCCTGTGCAAGAATGAGGGCTTTGGAACAGGATATGGACGTCCATCAACGCATAAAGGATAGAGGAATTTTGTCAGATGTTGTAGTTGCAACTGCCCTGGTAGACATGTATGCAAAATGTGGAAGCATAGACAAGGCACGTGAAGTGTCTGACAAGGTGCCTCAAAGAGATGTGGTCTCTTGGAGTGCAATGATTGCAGGATATCCACAAAATTGGATTTGTTAAAAAGGCTTTAGAAATTTCCAAGAAAATGCAATTGTCAGTTTTAAAGCCAAATTCCGCAACCTTTGCTAGCATCCTCCCTGCACATGCAAAAATGAGATCAAAGATCTGCTAATTGATGTGGTCAATCGCAACAAAAATTTGTATCTCTTAATCCAAAATGTATAAACTCATATACTTCCAATACAAATTTCTACAATTTTAAAAAAATGAACTATGAAGATCTAATGATAATAAATGATAAAATATAGTAATTTGGTTAGGGTTAGAGTTAAAATTGGGATTAAGGTTGGGGTTATCATCACGAATAGGTTTATCATCATGAATACGGATTAGAGTTAGGGTTATGGTTATGGTTAGGGATAGGTTTATAAATGATAAAATATAGTAATTTGGTTAGGGTTGGGGCTATCATCACAAACAGGTTTATCATCATGAATAGGAATTCAGGTTAGGGTTAGGGCTATGGTTATGGTTATGGTTATGGTTAGGGCTATGGTTATGGTAAGGTTAAGGTTAGGGTTAGGGTTAGGATTAGGGTTAGGGTTAGGGTTAGGATTAGGGTTAGGGTTAGGTATATCATCACGAATAGGATTAGAGTTAGGGTTAGGGTTAGGGTTATGGTTATGGTTAGGGTTAAGGTTATCATCACGAATAGGTTTATCATTACAAATATGTATTACGGTTAGGGTTAGGGTTATCATCATGAATATGATTATCATCATGAATAGGATTAGGGTTAGGTTTATCATCACGAATAAGATTAGGGTTAGGGTTAGGATTAAGGTTAGGATTAGGGTTATGGTTATGGTTATGGTTATGGTTATGGTTAGGGTTATCATCACAAATAACGATTAGGGTTAAGGTTAGGGTTAGGGTTAGGGTTATGGTTATGGTTATGGTTAGGGATAGGTTTATAAATGATAAAATATAGTAATTTGGTTAGGGTTAGAGTTAAAATTGGGATTAGGGTTATGGTTAGGGTTGGGATTAGGGTTATGGTTATGGTTAGGGTTGGGATTAGGGTTACGATTATGGTTATGGTTAGGTTTGGGATTATCATCACAAATAGCAATTAGGGTTAGGGTTAGGGTTAGGGTTAGGGTTAGGATTAAGATTAAGATTAGGATTAGGACCTAACCATAACCATAACCCTAACCCTAACCCTAATCTAAACCCTAACCATAACTCTAACCCTAACCTTACTACTAACCCTAACCCTAATCCTTATTCGTTATGAAAACCCTAATCTAAATTCATGATGATAAACCTATTCATGATGATAAACCTAACCCTAACCTTAACCATAACCCTTACCCTAACCCTAACCGTAATCCTATTCATGATGATAAACCTATTCGTTATGATAACCCTAACCCTAACTATAGCCATAACCCCAACCCTAACCCTAATCCTAACTCTAACACTAATCCTAACCCTAACCCTAACCCTAATCCCTATTCATGATGATAACCCCAACGCTAATCCCAATTTTAACTCTAACCCTAACCAAATTTTATCATTTATAAAATTATAACCAAATTGAACCCTTACTATAATTGAACACTCACCCTAATTGAAACCAAGCCCTATTTTAACCCTACTCATAACCATATCTTTAATTCTAATTATAACCCTAATCTAAATTCGTGATGATAAACCTAACCCTAACCCTATTCATTAAACCTATTTGTGATGATAAACCTAACCCTAACCCTAACCCTAATCCTAGAATCCTAACCTAATTAAACCCTAACCCTAATCCTATTTCTAATTCTAATCTTAACCCTAATCCTAACCCTAACCCTAACCCTAAATAAAATTGATAAACCTAACCCTAATCCTAACCCTAATCCTAATCCTAACCCTAACCCAAACCCTAACCCTCATTAAAGCCTAACCCTAACCCTAACCCTCATCCTAATCCTAACCTAAGTAAACCTTAACCCAAACCCAAACCCTAACCCTAACACTAACTCTGACCCTAACCCAAAGCCTAACCCTAACCCTAACCCTAACCTAATTAAACCCTAACTCTAACCCTAATCCCCATCCTAACCTTAACCCTAACTCCAATCCTAACCCTAAACAAAATTAAAACCTAACCCTAATCCTAACCTCGTCCTAGCCTAACCCTAGCTAGCCTAACCATACCTAACCCCAGTCCTAGCCTAATCCTAATCCTAGCCCTGTTCTAACCTAGGCCACAGACCTAAGCCCTAGGCCCTAACCCCTAACCTAACTAACCCTAACCTAGGCCCAACCTTAAATTAAACCCTAAGACTCAGCTAACCCAAACCTTCATCCTAATCCTAACCTAATTAAGCCCTAGCCTAACCTAACTCAAGCCCTAGCCTAACTATAATCCACTCTAGCCTAACCCTAACCCTAACCCTAACCCCTAGCCCCTAGCCCCAATCCTACCCTAAAAAAACAAAAAAAATGTAACCATAATCCTAACCCTAACCTAACCCCAATCCTAATCCTAGCCCTACCCTAATCTTGGCCCTAACCTAAACCTAGCCCTAATCCTAGCCTAACCCTAACCTAACCTCCTAATCCTAACCTAATCATAATCCTAACCCTAATCCTAATCCTAATCACAATCCTAACCTAATTAAACCCTAACCCTAATCCTAACCCTAATCCTAATCCTAACCCTAACCCTAACCATAACCCTAATCTTGACCTTAACCGTAATCCTAACCCTAACCTAATTAAACCCTGACCCTAATCCTAACCCTAATTCTAACCCTAATCATATTAACTATCATATTATAATATATTAATTATTATAATAAAATATATAATAAATATAAAAATAAATTTATTTAAGATATTACATGTTGCCCCACAACTGCTACTAGCATATATATATATTATTTTAATAATATATATAAAATACGTCGAGAGATATCCTTCTCGAGGCGCCTATTTTTTAATCAAAATTTTATTATGAAAATTGAATAGGCGCCTCGAAAAGGATATCTCTCGGCGTATTTTATATATATTATTAAAATAATATATATATGCTAGTTGTAAATATAGATATATCTCACGGTAATGGCTCTAATAATATAGATTATAATTTCCGTCAACAACTATAACATTTATATTTTTGCGGTAAAAGAATAGAAAACACGAAAATAAAAAAAAATAGCTTTTACCATAACAATTTTCATCCCCATAGCATTGTTAATGTCTAAGGTTCTCTTTTAATTCGGTCACGACTCATAAATATGATGTTGCTCTCGATTCATTGTTCTTGCCGTAATAGGCTGGGTGGCTTACTGTAAACCCAATTCTTAATAAATACTTTTGCATGTCATTGCGTTTAAATATTTTTTTTTTAAAATGAGGTAAGTCATAATCTTTAAATACTATACACCTTAAAATATAACTAGCACTTGCACCTCAACGAGCCAATGGTTACACCAATAACATGATATACTATGGCAATATATTGAAGGGTAGGGAAAAAAAGCAAAAGTAAATGTTAATTGCCTTTCTTAAGACTAACTATTTATAGCAAAATTCAATTGATGGTAGGATACGAGAAGATTGAATGTGAACAAATGGAACTTTATTTAAATCAGTATGCTATGCATAATATTTTTTGTATAGTGGAAGAAGACCTGTAACTTAAAAGGTTGATTAGATTAAAAGTACAGCGGTTGTTGGTTAATGATATACCTTGTAGCTGAATGTAACATAATGGAATTGTTTCTTGTTGATTCTGTTTTCCTGCTATCCACAACGAACTTACCTAAATAAAACATGTATGTTCAAGTTTCACAATCCTAGTTGCTAACAAATTTATTTGGTTGGCAAGAACTTTAGCCAGAATTTTGTAGGACACATCATGATTAGAGTATCAACCTCAATCTAAAACTCAGATCATGTAATAGTGTTCCTAAATAGGTTTATAGGTTTAATCCAAAACTCCAAGCCACCTTATTCCATATAACCAATTAAAATAAGACATACAAAGTCTTTAAACTTTATTTATAAGATAAAACAATTTAACCTTAATGAGTTAATTCCCAATAATATGCTTCTTCGCCAACATAATCTTATATCCTTACTCTCAAACCCCTTTTTTTCATAATAAGAGTAATATAAAATCAAACACTAATTCAAGAAATAATAGATGGGATGAGTGTACTTAGCTATAGGGATGATCGACTTCTCAATGGTGACCAGTCAACAAAACTCCACGCTCTATAAATTGGGTTGTTTTTGCTTCAAATAAATCCATCAGCATTTCATTATTTTCCATTTCTGATTATCTCAAACCAAAATCAAGCTTTTTAATGCTAAATCCACAGTATTGGAATGTTGTCTTAAGCCAAGTAAGCTTAAACCTCCAACTCACAGAGCTTCACAGTGGCTCCCAAGCGGCTCAAGTTAGCTGTTGCTTCAACTTATTCACAATAAATGAAATGTAGATATAAAAATATCAGGGTTTTAGAGCTACGACCTTCTCTCCCACACTGCTTGCCAAATATGGTCCATCCCTTGTGTTCTCTCTCTACTATGTTACCTCTGAATCATCTATGTTGTTTCCCAAATTTTCTTTTTTCCCTGCCCCCTTCTCTCTGCTTTTCTTCCGCATTTTCTCCAACCTAAACTTCCCTCTGTATTTTCTTGCCTTACACTCTGTATGAAAACGTGTCTTCAACTACCCAAAAACCTTTTCTTTTATTCCTCTCTTGCACAATTTCTCCCCTTCTTCTACTCCCGTGCGCCCTTCCTCTCCTATTCTTCTCCCTTCTATCTATTATTTTGCATTCAATTCTTCTTCATAAAGTATTCTCCAGCCTATGTTACTCTCATCCCGAGGGAAAAAACTGTCGCAAATTGCCTAAGAAGGTATCTTTATGGAGAATGCGGTCAAACTCTCCTGTGTGAGCTGTCCATACTCTCCATACTATGAGTCTTCTTTTTTTATCAGAATAAGGGACACCATGACTTTTAATTGCATGAATTCTTTGACCCACTTCTTTCCTGCTACACCATTTCTCATTTATTGGTGTTTGTCTCCTGCATTTAATCTATTTCCATCCCCTCCTTTCTTTGCTAACAACTGCATTGGTTCTCCCTCATGTTGCATTAAATTGAAATGTCCTCCATTTATTTACTTTTAGACCACATGATGCTCGATGTTAAGGGGTCTTTTACAGGGATGTGACAAATTTCTTGTTCATAATCAAAGGTAGAGTTATTACAGTATTTATAGATTCATTTGAATCTCTAAAAGATCCTAGAATGGTTAATAGAAGTCTCAAAAAAGAAAAAAATTAAAAAAAAATTAGAAGAAGAGAAGTTTCCATATTCTTAAATATTCCACCAGATTAAATATTATCTCTTTCACTGATATTTTTTATATACATCCCATAAATAAACATCACCTCCAATGGAAATAATTTCATAAGAAAGTGTACACAGCTAAGAGCCTCCAACACAGCATATTGTATGGTGTACCTATCAAAACTCTAGTTTCCTCCCTTCGCAATCCAGCCAATCCAAATTGGGTTCTTTCTCCCCTACAGTTTGAACTTTAAGGTCAGTCCTGGAGTTCCTTTTGAACAGCCACTCCTCCTTCTTATCACAAATCACCCGTTTAAGGGATGCCAGTGTGGCTAATGTTTGAAGAGTTTCTTTCAATTCACTGCGTGCTCCCCTGTGCACCTTCAAATGTATGCACGATGAGATGTCAAGGAGTTTTAGTTTTTTAAGACTGCAGATGGAGGATGGTAAGGCTTCCAAGCCTAGAGATTCACACAATCTAATTTCCTTAAGTGATTCAAGCTTATCCAGCTCATCAGGTAGCTTTGCAAGGTGATGGCAATGAGTAACTGATAATATTTTTAGGGAAATTGAAGAACAGAATCCTGCTGGAAACTCCTCAAGATCAATGCAGTAGCCCACATTAAATTCCAAAAGCACAAGAAAGTTGAAGGTTTTATCCCTACCAAGGCCCTCACATAGACTCATGTTTATTTTCTCCAAACTTTTCAAGACCTTGCATTCCTCAGGAATTGTCATCTTTTCAAGATGCAGAGCTTTAAGTTGAGAAAGTTCTTGAAAACCAGGCACTCCACTGAGCTTGCTTCGTTTTGCTCCGTCCCTATTATGGATTATCAGAACCTTGAGATTTTTCATTATGTGCAAAAACGTTGGAATGCAATATTCACTTGCAGTGAAATATAAAACCAAAGCTTCCGCCTCAGGGAACTCCACTTTGGGCCAGTCTGTGTCCTTCATTTCCCCCGTGTGAATGAAACAATCTGGGCTTTAGATGAAAGAGCTCTATCTGTTTCCCAGTCTCAAGGAAAGCAATTTTTCCATTTTAGGCATAAATAGCCTCCTACACTGAGTACTATTGTCCTGGTTCGCCAAATACAGGGCCAAATCTCTCATTACATCATGTTGACAGAAAGAATATGCATCCATGCAGTCATCTGTATTATCTGCAGTCCCGGGATTCTTCTTCAAATCTAATAGATGGCGATCTGCAAACTTCCATAACAGCATATCAGCTTAGTCTGAACTCATTCTACGAACATAAACCCAAATGTCTAGCAATGCCTTTGCAGGAATGACTTTTCTTTGTGGGAATGCACCCAGGTTCAAGAAGCACTACTTTTCTATGTCGTCCAACACATCGATGCTTGTTTTCAGTTATTAAGAACGAAATCCTTGTGGTCATCCTTGAAAGGTTCCCCTGCTGAAAGCCTTTTCTCAGCTCATTCCCAAACACTGTCGTACTCACCATACAGAGAGCTACCAATTACTTTAAGAGCTAGTGGCAGACCATTAGACTCTTGTTGCACCTTTTCGATCAATTCTTTATCACGACCAGAGCCACAGACAAGAGATTTGTTGTTTCTAAACCCTCCAGGAGTGACCATGACTCAACAAATGAGGTTATTCAAAAGACGTCTTGATCAGTAAATCACGATATTCCTTATTCTACTCAGTTTGCATCAAATACATGGCTTGATAAACCCAGTTGTTGGAAGAAAACAATGCGCCCAACCTTCATTATAAACCACACTCACAAATCTGAAACTCACACTCCAAAACGCATTTTTCTAGGCGTCCTATCCATGCCTTTGTCCTTCACCCTGGTTACAGATATCCCATGGAAGTTCAGGATTTTATAGCTTGTACGACGAAGTTTGTAGGCCTGCAAGTTAGAAGTGGTGAACCAATTGACTTACAACAGCGCGTAGTGAGACCCATACTTCAGTCCACCTTCCCGCGTCAATGGAGTACGTACCGGCAACGGAAAACTTATTGGCGGCGTCAGACATCAGACGATTCAGGTGGATTTCGCACCCATAATAGCCTATCGGCTAATAAAAAGTTCTGAAGGCTAAGAGAGGAAAGGAAATTGGGGGGTTTCTTAAGGAATTGCATTTTTATTTATCTATTTTAATATGATTTACATAAAGTAAAAAGGGAAATAAATATAGATAGTTTTTCCTTTGAATATATTTATAAATACATTTTAGTTGTAATAATTGTTTTATTTTTATATAATATCTTAATTAATTACTTAATGTTTAAGTTCAACTTTTAAAAGCTATATACAGGAATAATTTAATGGTATTACACATAAAATGATTATTCATTGATAAAATCTATTTAGGTTAAATAAATTAAATTTTGAGATTTGCAGTTGAATCATATTTGTATTAATGATAATAAAAACATTTAATTCATTATAGCATCATTAATATTATCTTCATTAATAATTTTTAGAAATGTTTTGTTTAGCAATAATATCGTTAGTGATATTAATATTATGAGTCGTTTATAAGTAAATTATTCCACTTATGAAAAATAATAATGTTAATTTTAATATGAGAAGTAATATCATAGAGTTACTCCCGAAAGAATGGAAAGTAAATTATAAAGCTAATTTTAATTATTTATTTATTTAGGTGAGACATTATTACTAAAATTATTAAAATAAACAAGAACTATCTTATAGTTATCTTTAACCTTCTCATTCATGCAAATAAATTGATTTTATATATTTAATTTATGGTCATTTCTTACAAGGACAATTATTTATATTAGATTTTGATCAATATGGTGTCTATAAATATTGAGTCTAAATTTATTTTATTTTGCTATGGTTTATATTAAGCTTTCATTAAAATAAATATCTTAATTGTTATTATTATAATTCAATATGGTAGGAGAGAGCAACAATTTTATAATTCAAGTTTAATTTAATTTATGTTACCAAATAAATTTCAAATGGATAATTGATGCTAACCTAAAATTGTCATCAATGCCTATTATAATTGGAAAAAAGAAAAAGGTATAGAAGTTGGTGTTAACATATTGTTTTGCATATCATCTATGAGGTTGACTTATTGTGTAAAATTATTAGGACTATGGTTCAAGGAACAAAAAAAAATTGTTGCGTTTTTCTAGTGAAAATTTCAGGCATGACAGTTTGTGTTTCTAAGTGCATTGGTAGAGGTTGTGGATCTCCTTCAGATTGTTGAGAGGTTGTTGATTTATCATTTTTAAGACCATTCAAGGCCGATTGATGTATCATGTGTTGAAAATTAAGGCATGAAAGAGGGTTGAGGGGTGATCTCTATTGTAGTTTGATCATTGTGAAAGGGAAATCTAAATCACCAAAGAAGTTGTTGAAAGAAACATAGAGGCCACATTTTTTCTTGTGTAGGATGATATGAGAGGACACATTTTTTAAGGCCACACTTTTATCTTCTGTAGGCCATATTTTATCTTGGGTAGCTCATATTTTTTATTCGATGCAATTTATGCTTTGTTCTATATACAATGCTTTGTTCTATATACAAGTCGATTTATTTGTGTAGGAATTTTTTCACTTTGTGCTAGCATATCTCACTATGAAGGCTGATTTGGTTAACATAATATAAATATCATGGAAGGAGGTCATCAATTGTAAATGATTAAAATATAAAAACTAGCTTTGTGAACTATTCCTAGAGGTTTTTAAATTGTTTAGGTCAACATGTACATTGGTGTTACATCATTAGGAAAAGAGGGGAGGAGAATCCACCAAGAAAAAAATTAGCTCACATGAAGGCTAAAACCTAGTGATTTCTACTAGTAAGGGATTAAGTGTACAACCCTCTTTTTAATTTTGATAGGAATTTTTCTAGTTAAGTACAATTGAAAATTTTAACATAGGGAAATAATGAAATTATTATACAATCCTTGGCTGGCAGCTCAAACTAAGTGCAATTTTTTATTTTCATTCTTTCTACCGAATGCATTAGAAGCATTATTTCACTAAAACTATAAGTTCCCTTTTTATTCCATTGGACTTGTCTATGCACTAAATACATAAAGTGCAAAAATTTAGGGGGATCTCAAATATTGAATCAAGGGGGATGTTGAGTGCTATGTGTTGCATGTTTTATGTTGTGTCTTGACTACTTTCTACTTTGCTTTTGTAATTCATTTCTAAATCTCTTTTTTGCAATAAATTCACCTTAAGAATGGATTCAAATTAGATTGGCACACCTCTAACACATTTTAATTATCATGATTGAAAGCTAAAAGTATAACTTGTGCTAAAGAACAAAGGGTTGATTAGGGTAATAATGGACACTAAGAAAGAACCTATTGCTGAGGGGGATAAAGAAAAGTGGTTTAACAAAATTGATAGAACCTTTGGAATTATTATCTTAATGAATCTCATGAAATTCTCTCTTTCATGTAAAATCCTTGAATACACGGTGATCCCACAACAGTGGTTTACAATTTTTGGCCAAACTAGACACTAAAATTATTATTTTAAACTAAATCTTCACATTCGGGCACCTATAGCATGCAAACTAGAGTCTTGTCACATTTTGTTTGTAGATTCTAAAAATGTTTTTTTTAAAAAAATTTTGGAATCAGATTGCACTTCTCTTTCCATCTCCCATGAAAACTGTTTTTTTTCAAAAAACAACATTTTTAAAAAGTGACCCACACCGTATAATGCATAAATTTTTTTCTATGAAGGAGAAAATTCTAATTCTTTCGAATATAGATTTGTAACTCTGATATCTAGTGCTTCCACTTGGTTAGATAGTTTTTTACTGAATATTTTTTGTTTAATCAAGTTTCAAAGTCAAACCAATTACAATTCAAACATAACGCAATTGTGTAACGCGTAACTTTTTTTGTATATATCAAAATTCAATTTTATTTTTTTTGTTTGATCAAGGAGTTCAATATATTGTGCACTCATATTTTTCAAATTTTTTTTTTGATCATCTGCTATTTTTCCACATGTACAGAACAAAGACCTTCATTTTTGATGAAAAACCTATGTTTAATAAAACTAAAAAAACAAATACATAATAAAACCAAAACATATTAAAATTATATTTGTTGGATAGATCATTCCGAGGACTACCTGAGTCCAGTTGGGTTTGTGAAAACTAATCAATTTTCATGTTCAAACTGAGCTTGAAAGCATACAAATTTAGGATTTTTTTATGTTTCAGGGGGAGAATTATAAATTAGGGGGGTTCATACTAACCCCTAGGGGTTCGAGCAGGTTCACTCGAACTAGGGTTTATTTGAACCCTAGTTCATTCAAACCCCCTTCCATATGTATTTTTTCCTTTTTTTTTTGGGTGGGAAATATGTGCCCAATAATTAATGGGTTCGCTCAAACCCTCGTTCGATCGAACTTGTAGGTTCATTTGAACCCCTAAAACCAATTTTTTTTCCACGGGGTCATTTTTTCTCAGTTTTTCTTCCTCCATCAAACTGTAAACGACTATTGTGGCTTCACCCTACATGTAGTGAAGTTTGACTTGTATTAGAAAAGAAATTGCAAAAGATGAAATGAAAGGTCATGAGTTGGAGAATGAGCTAATAAGTTTGAGTTAGCTAGGATGTTGTTGTTGAAAAGAATGCAAAATATAGAAAAAAGGGAGGATCGATTTGTTCCTTTTATACTCTCCAAATTAGGTTTTGACTATTATATGTTTGTATATATATTTTACTCTACCAAAATGGCTCTTGGAACTATGAGTGCCTACAAATCTCCACAAAACTAAAACTCCAACACTAATTAGAAATGGGGTTAGTTCATGTAGATGCATAAATACTGCTATGAAATAACACATCATGCTATAAAATGCCAATAAGTGACAAAGATGATCAAAGCACATATAGAAACATGAAATGTACCTATTCCATAGTGGATTGGTGTCACTTGTGCAAAGTGACTCTTTGCCAATCCTTGATAAACTTAAATGATGAAGATGCCTTGAAGATGAAGTGAAGTGGGAGAAATAAGCTCTCAATTGAAAAGAGTAACTTTGCATAAGATTGTGCATGATTTGTTGAAGAATGAAGCTCCTACTTATAGAATCTAAAATTCTAAGAGTGCTCAAAAGGGACCAATGTGGGATAATGTTTTAGCCAATGAGATGGAGCCACTTGTCAACTTGTGAACGGTTGAGGAATGTGCAAGTTTTGGTCAATGTGAAAATAAATGAGATTGGTTGGCCTTTTTAAAATTCAAATTTGGCTTGTTGGAGGGAGAAAAAGTGACATAAATGCCAAGTGGGGGACATCTAAGAGGGAATTTATTGCCATGTTGGAAGGGACAAGTCAACTTGCTTTCAAATTCAAACTTGAGGAATATTCTCAAAAGATGCTTTATTGAGGGAAAATGATGATTTTAATAAATTAATTAAAATGTTTTATTTGTGCAAGTGGGAGAAGCTAGAGGATGAGATGGGTGATTAGATTAGATTAGTTAAGATGATGTTAGATTCTTTTGACCCATTTGACTTGAATACTTTGATTTATTTAAATCAAAACGGATGGAATATGAATTTGGGATTTAATTAAATAAAGTTTGGTTTATTTAATTAAAAGGGGAATGTAAGATAAAAGTTATTCAATTTGAAGGAGATGAACCAAGAAGATGGTTTATAAAGTATGTAACATTAGGATGTGATTAAAATTGATTTATTTAATCAAATGAGGACATGATAGGCTTAAATTAAATAAAGTTAATTTATTCAATTTAAACGGATGATCCTTAGAGATTGGATTAAATAGACCTGATATATTTGTCGAATGGATTTAGCAAGCTTGATTTATTTAATGAGCGGATGAGTATGAATTTAATTAAGTGCATAATGCTAATTTCACGTGTCTACAAGAACCACATTAAATATTACTTTTCTAAATAGCTTTATTGTAGAATTAAATAGGAAGTAGGATAGGTTAATACAAATACGCAAATTGAAGTCTTCAAAACTACAAGGCCTCATTGCTAGGAATAAGAAACAATAGGATTCAAACAAGGGGAAGAAGCAAAACACTTAGAAGGACAAAGAGACTAAGAAAGTTTGGAAACTTGAATCCTCTAAAAGTAACACTAAAAATTATTGAAATCAAAGGAAAGAGGTATGAACAAAATACTAAATGTTCCTATTATAAGAAACTTGGGCATGATGAGCATGAATTTATGAATATTAAGATTGATCAACTTTCAAATCTTATTGAGAAGCATGACATAGGGGTCCTTGTTCACCAGATCAAACAATATTCATAAACTCAAGAATCTACTAAGGAGAATGAAAAAGGTAAAGATAAATTAAGGACGAGGAAAAAGGTAAAGAGAAATTAAGGACAAGGCTATAGTTTCAACTACATCATCATTAGATTTCTCTTGAATAATTGAATGAGGTGCCTCACACCACATGGGTTATTTATAATCTGATTTTTCCTCCTTAGATACTTTTAATATTTCTGTATTATATCACTTTGGGTGATGATACTCTAACATAAATTACAATGAGAGGGTTTTTTTGAAGTTGAAGGTGGAACATTCATAGATGTTATAAGTGTATCATATTACCTACATAGGGAAGGTTATTATAATTCACTTTCCTATAGACTCGGTTGATATTTGAGGGTTGCATAGAAAAAAATTGTTAGATTTGAGAAGGGTGGATCACCTAGCTAAGTTATACACCTTCTCACAATTTGCACTTGATGTTTCTCCTATAATATTGCTTACTCATTAAGATGGAGTTAGAAAAAAATGGTACGAACAATTTGGTCACCTTAGCTATTGCTACCTTGAGCAATTGAGACAACATAATATGCTTACAAGGTTTCCTAGAGTTATCTTCTCAAGGATCTTTGTGAGGTTTATAGCCTTGGGAAGAACCCTGATGAGAAATTCAACAAAGGAAAATCATGGAGGGATACATAAGTTTTGGATATTTGTCAGAGTTATGTATCACCTGGAAATCTCCCCATCCATCTTTTAATAAGGTGAGGTATGTTGTCACTTTCATAGATGACTTCTCTAGATACACATGGGTCTACTTCCTTTCACACAATTATTAAATCTTCAACAAATTTCAAGACTTCAAGGATCTTGCTAAAAAAATTAGGGAAATTGATCAAGGTTGTTGAAATAGATAACATTTGGGGGTGAGTATGTCAACAATAGGTTTGAGCAGTTAATAGTTCCCTATAATCCCCAATAGAATCATTCTCCGGATGTTCTTTTTCTTCAGGAGACTAAATTATCTGTAGATAATATGTTGGCCATGGCTCCTAAGCTGTGGAAATATGGTGAATGCCAGTGTGTGGGGGCTCTTGGTGCTTCTGGAGGGGTGGCTTGCTTTTGGAACCCTCGGAAGATTTTCCCCCTATGGTGGATGTCCTCTAGATCCTCTATATCCCTTGTCGCCTCTTGGTATGAGACTGGTGAGTGTATTCTCCTCTCTAATGTGTATGCTCCTGTTGAGTTTCTGGGTAAACAACTTCTATGGTCCCATCTTCGTTTTGTTCGTAGCTTAGCTCCTTACCATCCGTGGGTTATGGCTGGCGATTTTAATGCTATTGTGGAATTGTCTGAGAAAAGAGGTGGAATTCCTAGGTTGGAGCCTTCTGCTCTGTTATTCAGAGATAGCATTTCTGAATTAAATCTTATTGATGTTCTACCTAGTAATGGTCGCTTCACTTGGAATAATAGGAGAATTGGTGAGAGTTGTGTTGCTGAGAGGCTAGATCGTTTCTTGGTTTCCTGTTATTGGGTTGGAAACTTATGGTCCACTCGATCTGAAATTCTTGATTGGAGAGGTTCTAATCATTGGCCTATTAAGCTTAGTATTATCTCTACACGGGGGCCTCGGTCTCCCTCATTCAAGTTCCAGCTTATGTGGTTACGGGATCCCACTCTTCATGATTATGTGGCTGAGTGGTGGCGGATTGGTAGACCAACTTTTGGTACGGCAATGTACACATTCTCCAAGCTTCTTCAGTTTGTCAAATATCAACTTAAAAGGTGGAATCGGTGATGTTTTGGTAATATCTTTCATGCTAAGGTTGCCGCACAGGAGGAGTTGAATAATATTACGCGGTTGATTCGTGAGAATGGGGCCTCTGAGGATCTTCTAAGGGAGGAGGCTAAGACTTTGAAAGTGGTTGAGGAATTTGAATTGCGGGAAGAAATCTATTGGAAGCAAAAGGCCCGGGTTGAATGGTTACAGGAAGGTGATAAAAACACCGCCTTCTTCTTCAATTCTGTGAAGGATAGGAGGCATGGTAATTCCATTCCTTTTCTGGTGAATGATAGGGGTGAACGTCTTGCCTCATTTCAAGAAATCTCTGCTGAGGCATCTCAGTATTTTGCTACTTTATTTAGGGAGGATTCACAAGGGGGCTCTGTTGAGGAAGCACAGGTTCTTTCTTGTATTCCTCAGTTGGTCTCCAGGGAGGCGAATGAGTATTTGATGAAAGATATCTCTCTTGATGAGCTGGAGGGGATTGTGTTTCAGATGAAGAAGGGTAAAGCTCCTGGTCCCGATGGTTTCCCGATTGAATTTTTTCAGGAATTCTGGGATATCATAAAGTTGGATCTTCTGGCTGTTGTCCTTGAGTCCCAAAGGAATAAACAGATGCTTCGTGCTCTGAACTCCACCTTCCTTGCTCTCATACCCAAGTGTGAAGGGGCTGATAGGTTATCTCAGTTCCGGCCTATCTCTCTTTGCAATGTGGCTTATAAAATCATCTCAAAGTTATTGGCTGAGAGACTGAAGAAGTGGCTTAAAGTGTTGATTTCGGAGGAACAGAGTGGATTTGTGGCAGGTCGGCAGATTCTTGATGGGGTTGTCATTGCTACGGAGACCATCCACTCCATGGACAACTCCCATGAGAAGGCTATGTTCATTAAGCTGGATATGGCTAAGGCTTATGACAGGGTTAGATGGTCTTTTTTGCAGAAGATCCTTGTTGCTTTTGGTTTTGGTGAGGAGTGGATCCAATGGGTCATGAGCTGTGTCACATCTGTTTCCTTCTCAGTTTTGATAAATGGAGATCATTCTGAACTTTTTGGTGCCTCTAGGGGTTTGCGCCAAGGGGATCCTCTTTCTCCGTATCTTTTTCTGCTTCTTGTGGAAGGCCTTGGTCATTTGTTGAAAAGAAGGGTGGAGCTTGGCATCATTCAAGGTTGGCGATGGGGTGGAGACTTGCCTCCGCAATCTCATTTGCAGTTTGTTGATGATACTGCCCTGATGGGGATGGCTACTGTTAGGGAAGCTACTAACTTGAGGCAGGTGTTGGACATATATCTTGTTGCTTCAGGACAATTGATTAATGAGGAGAAGTCTTCCATATTCTTCTTCAACACGCCGAGCCCCATACAGAGAAGAATTGCTAATATCTTAAGGTTTCAGATAGGGGTTCTCCCTTTGACTTATCTGGGTTTCCCAATTTCTGTTCGCCATCTTCCCAAGGGTTCTTGGCAGAATATTATTGATAAGCTCCGTGCAAAAGTTAATCATTGGACCCACAGATGGTTGTCTTTTGCGGGGCGGGTTCAGCTTCTCAAGTCGGTGGTGCAGGCTCTCCCTACCTACAGATGTATGCTTCAGGTGGCTCCGATGGGTTTTCTGAGGGAGTTGGATTCTCTTGAAAGGCAGTTCTTATGGGCGGGAAGTTTGGCTTCTTCCAAGTGGAGCCTGGTTAGGTGGGATGTTGTGTGCAGCCCAAAGCAATTTGGTGGTCTTGGTCTTCGACAGTCTGCGTTATCTGGAGTGGCTGTGGCTGCTAAGCTATTTTGGAGATGGTGTGTGGAACAGGATCAGCCGTGGGCCAGGATATTATCTCATAAGTATTTCCCGGGGATTCCACGGCAGGATCTTCCTCGTTACCCTCTTGAGGGGAAAGGTTCAGTGATTTGGAATACTCTTCAGAAGGGTGCAAAGCTTATTAAGGAAGGTTTATTTTGGATCTGTAGACGAGGAACTGAGGCTCTCTTCTGGTCGGATTCTTGGGATGGATTCCCTCCACTTACTTCTCAGTTCCCCAATCTACTTCCTTTGTGCCAAAGATTTCTCGAGGCTGGCTGGGCTAGGGTGAGTGACTTCAAGTCTGTTGCTTCTTTTGGTCAGTTGGAGGTAGCTCATTGGAAGGATCCCGCAGAGTGGCCAGATTTGGGACTTGCGGAAGAAAGTGCTGAGCTTCACAAGATTCTTCATAGTAGGAGTTGTAGTTCTCTTCTGGAAGAAGATATTCTTGCTTGGACCCATAATCCTAAGGGGGTTTACTCTGTTGCTTCTGGTTATCAGGTGTTATTGGCTCAGAAGCTAACTGGGGCAGAGGTTCATTGGTGGAAAAGGGTGTGGAATAAACTCTCGTGGCCTAAATGCAACTGCTTTGTTTGGACTTTGGCTTGGAATAGGTGCTTGACCTGGGATAACATTCGTAAACGGGGATTTCAAGGACCTTCAATTTGTGTTTTGTGTGGGGGAGCGGAAGAGGATTCTTCACATTTGTTCTTTCGGTGCCCCTTTGTTGTGCAGCTTTGGCATTGGTGGTGGGAGGTGTGGAAGCTTCCCTGTATTCATGCGTGCTCTTTGGTTGAATTCTGGGATAGTATGGGAAGACCTCCTTCTATGGCTTCCTTTTTGCAGGAAGTTTGGTTCGTGGGCCCTACCTTTCTGCTTTGGCAGATTTGGTTGGAGCGGAACCGCAGAATTTTTCGTGATCAGAAGTTGGTGGGTCGGCAAGTTTGGATGCGTATGCTTGGAATGGTGCAGGAGTCTGTTTTAGCTAAATGTGATGTGGTTTTCCCCTTGGAGAGAGGTGATGCTGAGTTGGTGGCCAGACTAGGTCTTCAAGAAATTCATTCATCTTTTGTCAGTTCTAGGAACTGTAGGCATGGGAAAAAGAGGGTCCAACGGGTTGGAAGGTGGTTACCTCCTCCCAATGGATTTTTAAAGATCAATACTGATGGTTCTTCTAGGGGAAATCCTGGGCCTGCTGGAATTGGTGGGGTTGGCAGGGACTCAGCTGGTTCGGTGATTTTTCTATTCTCTATACATGAGGGGGTGAAGACTGTTAACTTCATGGAGGGTCTAGCAATTCTTCATGCTATTGAGAGGGCCCTTGCTTTGGGATGGAGAAAGGTTATATGTGAAGCTGATTCACAGATTTTGATTAATCTCTTGAATGAGCGAAAGATATCTGATATAAATTGGCAGTTGGCTTCGGTGGTTCAACGGATTCTTCAAGTTAGTTCTCGGATGGAGGAGGCATCCTTTGTTCACATCCCAAGGGAGTGGAATCGCGCTGCTGACTGCTTGGCCAAATGGGCCTCTGAGCAAGATAGTGGTTGGAAGGTTGAGGATTGGGATCAAGTTAACCCTGAGCTGCATCTGGATTTAGACCGGTTCTTGGAAGAGGATAGGAGGATACATGGGGATAGTTGATTTTGTTTTATGTTGTGGGGTTTTCGCCTTGTTTTCTGGGACTGGGTCCCGTGGTTATTATTGTAATGCTCTTTTCTGATTTCTAATAAAGTTTTTACCCCTTTGATTTAAAAAAAAAAAACATTCAAAATTAGGTTCCTCACAAAACCTTGAAGGGAATCACTCCCTTTGAAGTTTATATGGGTGAGAGCACTTAAGGGTCTAGAAATATGTAACCATGGAATGCATACTAAATAAAAATCAAAAGGCAATGGAACCATAGTCCAAACCTTGCATCTTTGTAGGTTGTGCAAATGTTGTGAAAGGTTATTGTCTACTCCACCTAACCACACATGAGTTGTTTATTAAGAGTGTTAATTTACAAGAGATTCTTATTGAATCTACACTTTTCATTTTTCCTTCTATTGTGGACTCACTTGGTGTGATAATTCTTCCTACAATTTAAACCATTCACAATATCCAAGTTAGTTGATAAGGACAAGGGATGTTTGGTTGCCAATGGTTTTATATAGGATCATGGAATTAACTAAATAAATACCTTTGCACCTATGGACAAGATGAATTCAATCTAACTCAAATTTTCTATTGTCACAACACATGGTTGGGATGTGCATTAGATGGATGTGAAGAGCACATATCTTCATAGAGGCCTTGAGAAGGAGATCTACATAAAATAATCACCAAGGTTTTTTGAGTAATTCATCTTTGGTTTGTAGACTTGGGGAATCCCTATATGGACTCAAATAGGCCACTCAAGATTTTTATGCAACAATAGATTCCTTCCTCTTGGTTTCAAGTTTCACTTAGTACCACTTGGATCCCAATGTATATCTCTTACGGCAAGATGATTCATTATTAAAACTAGTACTTTATCTTGATGATATTTTGATCACCAAGAGCTCTTCATCCACTATTAAAACTATGAAGTCAGCTCTAGAAGATAGATTTAACATGATAAAATTTGGTTTTTTGAATTAGTTCCTTGGCATTAAAATTTCTTAGTTCAACTCAAGTATTATTCTTGCACAACCAAAGTATACTCTTGATCTACTTGCTCAGTTTCACATGATTGAATGGAAGCAATATTTGATTCCCATTCTATTTGCAGACAATCTTGTGGCTAATTGTACAACACCATTGGTTGATGCTACTTTGTATTGATAAATCTTTGGTAGTCTCATCTATTTTACTTATATCAGGCCTAATATTTCACATGCAACATGTATGGTTTTGAGATTCATAAAAGAGTCTCATGAGCTACATTGCAAACTATAGGAGAAAATTATTCACTACCTTTAGAGTACTCTCAGATTTGATATTCACTACAAATTTTGCATAGAGGTTCACTTGGTTGGATAGACAATTTTAGACTAGGTTGGTGATACTCAAAATTACAAGTCCACTTTAGTTTATAGTTTCTCACTATGTTTTAGTCTTATAAATTGGGACCTAGTAAAAATTTAAGTTTTATTGCTTTATCATCTATAGAGGAAAAGTATAGGGGATTTTATAATGTAACTACTAAGACTGTTTGGCTTATAGTAATTATCACTAAGCTTGGCATTCCATTTAGACATCATATAATCATTTATTATGATAACCAAAGAACCATCTAGATATGGAAGAATGTGGTCTAGCACCAATAGATCAAACACATAGAGATCCATATGCATTACATTCAAGAGATTATTCATGATTAGATGATAAATCTAGTCTTTTTCTAGTCTTCAAAGCAAGTTGTTGACATTTTCACCAAACATTTTACTAAGAGAAATTTCATTCATGTACAAACTCTTCTAGGGGTGTAGTCTACTTCAGAGGTAACATCATATTTGAGGGGCACTTTCTAATCCTTTTCACATTTTTTTTCTCTCTTTTAGAGGGGATTTTTCCCACTAATTTTTCTCCCTTTCTCCACTTTATGAGAGATTGCATTGTACTTGGGTACCTCACCAGGCTTAGTGGTTGAGACCTTGTCTCTTTGTATCCACCTAAGATATGCTTAAGGGGGGACCATGCTAGTGTATATATCATTGCATGTATTATGCACATAGATAGTTACACATGATGTTAAGATTATTTAGGCATCCCAATCAGTGAGAGTTGGCTTGCCAGCTCTTGAGAGATTTGAGGAAGATAACTCACCACCACTCTCTATTAGTGGGAGTCAACTACCAAGTCTTCTCCATTATTATTGATGGAAATTTCTTTTGTCCTTGCTATATGTATATATAATTCATGACTTAGTTAATATGTCGACTTATCCATTCTTGTGTATTTTTCTTGTGTTAGTTTTTTCATCTCATAGGTAGGATTGTGTGTTTGTTCACCTTATATGGCTTGATCTGATACTAGTATTCTATCCAAATATTTTTGCAAAATTCCATAATAAATGGTGCTAGGTTCTTTTTTATTCTCCAATGTCAAATTATAGTTGTGCTCAACAACAATTGCCTATGATGTCCTAGATGATACCTATATGATTTCAGGTGACTAGTCAATTTTCTTAAACACATCAACCAATCACATAAATCAACAAGTGTTAAGTCAATTTGTAATGGCTAGTGAAGTAGTTGAAAAAAAATAAATTTGAAGTTTGAGTTCTAAAAGTGAATGTTTAGATTAATAACTATAGAAGTGACCTCGATCAAGTCTACAATTGCAAGTCTCAAGTTTTTTTTTTCTAAAAGTATATCAAAATTAGGAATAGAAATTTAGGAACTAGTGATAGTAGGAATTACTACTATAGACAACTAAAATTGACCACACCTAACCAAACTTTACTTTACCTTATCATAGAAATTAATTAAATAAATATTCATTATATATTTATTTATTTATCCGCCACTTAATTAAATAATATTTATTATTTATTCAATTAATTTATGCATCACTTTGATTACATTTTTATTAAATAAGTATTTAGTATTTATTTATTTACTTTATCTATTTGATTAATTTATCCTTCACCTTTATGTCTCACTTTAATTAAATAATATTTATTATTTATTTAGTTAATTTATCCATCATCTTTATCTCTCAATTTGATTAAATAAATATTTATTATTTATTTAAAAAATATATCCTTCACCTTTATCCCTCACTTTAATCATTTAAATAAATATGTGAAAAAAGTGAAAAAAGTTTACCCACACGAGTAGATGCTACCCGTTGTGATTCATGCAATTATAATAATAATAATTATTGAGAGTCACATGGCTTACTAAGACCTTGTCTAGATTCATTAAATCTAAACACTTACCACAAAAGTCAAGCTAACTTTGCATCTCATCCATCCATTTGATACTACATCTTCAAATCTCAACCATTCACATAAGGATGTGCTCTAATGCACCTGCTAAACCTAGCTCTTATCTCTCATGTGACATTTGTCACATGACTACAAGTTTAATCCAAACCCTAATCCTCAATAAATCCTAGCCATCCATCAACCAATATATTTTAGCCATTGATTTCTCTCTTGGAAATTCTATAAATGAGAGGCCTCTCATTCCATTTGAGCATCCACTTTCATTGTTGCTAAATTTTTTATTGGATCATCTATCATCATATGTTTATGCTGTAGTTGATTTCATAAGAGGTATTTTGTCTGTATTGCATTATTTCTATGTTATTTATTTTTAATCTGTTTTTTCTTGTCTCAAAGTACAAATACAAATCTGTAAAACACAAGCATAATTTTTTATAGATTGATCACAGCTCTTTAAAATATGTTATATACCAAATCTTTACTAAACACCTAGTGGGTAGTAAGCTATAGAAGATAGTGCCCCATAGCAATATTCTCAGAGATGATATCAAAGCGAAACACCCACAAATCACACAAGAAAATACTTGTAATCTAGTTTAATACCCAAGATAAGATCCAAGGGATAATATATAGAAGATGGTACTCCAATACCTGACTTAAATTTGTACCCTAAAGTGAAATGGATTGCTTTCACTTACATTGAGAGCCAGAAAGGGAGGTAGGGAGGTTGCTTGTGAGCGCCCTTAGAGAGATCTACCATGACAAACTCATAATCCACTTCCTTCTCATTTAAAAAATCACACACCATTACAGTGGATGAATGATAGCCATGCACTTTGACTATAGCCATTGCAGTTGCTGAAACTCTGATAGAACACAAGATGATAACGATTACGATCACGTATTAACTCCTCCAGGAGTTCGGTGAACAATTTATATTGGTAAACAATGTCTTTGACAAATTTCTTTACTTACATAATTATTTCAAGTGATTGGGATCTTTTATTTTTAATCGATGCCCAAACCAGACCGATCTCCTAACCCTAAGTTGTTTTCTCTGAAAGTAATTTTCTAGATAATTCTAAAGAACTTCCAAACCTTTCAACATCATTTTGAACTTCTCCTTTTGTTGGCTGCCATTACTTCCTTATCAATTGTCAAAATATGATAGTTTAGGAGTTCTTTCCGGTATAAGATAGTATCTGAATATATTATCAAATGTTTCTGGTTGTAGCTCGGTAGGTTATTTTTTTTATCATAGAAAACATTTATAATAGGATGTAAAAATTTCCTACATAATTTTATGTTCATGGTTCTTTGAATTCATATGTGACAATTCATTGAGCTTATTTAAGATCACATCTAGTATTTAATATAGAATTGGATTAATTATATTTTTTTGATTATTGTTGAATATATCAGATGTTGTTGAGTAATTGTAAAGCATAGATTTGAATCTTAATAACATCACTGTTGCTCTATCTTTGTTTGTTTTAACTTTGTGATTTCAGGTGTAAAACCTATTTTTTCCTTTTCAAAAACATCACTGTTGCAATTTGTATTGATCAGATTAATGCCACATTGATCAAAAAAATGAATGATGAGTGTATCCCACTCTATTGGGTGGTGAAGGAAAGATATTTAAATTGAGAGAAAAATTATGCATTGCCAGCCTTTCTCTCATGTATCCTGAAATGCCCACTATAAAATATATAACAAGCACATGGGCATTTTTAAAGTGATTTTAAATTAGTAAGCATTAAAATATAAAAAATGTGACATTAATCATAAAACAAGAAATGTGACATTAAATCATAAAACAAGGACATTATGGCATGACGCGTATACATCATTTGTGTTTGATTTTGAAATTTCTCCTTGAATTTCCTCTATTGATACCATATATTTGGTATTTTTGCCTGGTACTTGCTAACAATACAGGTCAAGTACTAATACGAGGTCTCTTATTGTGCTCTACAGACTTATTGAATACGAGGTTTGGGTACTTTTTTTCTATGTACCAAGCACCAAACAAAAATACCCATATATACCAGTCAACCATCACAGTTGCATCATGACACACTATAGCTAATTTGTTAACATGACCATGAAATTAATTGTTTTTGTGTTTCTAAAATAATAATGTTTTGTTTGGTCCCAGGCCTTTAGAAATGTCATTGAGTGGTTTTGTGGTATCAATAGAGGAAATTGAAGAAAAAATTTCAAAATCAACCATAAACGATGTATAGACTTCATGTCATAATGCCCCTTGTTTTATAGTTTAATGTTACAAATTTTATTTTTTAATACTACTAATTTCAAATCACTTCAAAAAATTGCATGTGTGCTATGTTATTTTTTTATAATGTGTATTTCAGACTACATGGGAGAAAGGTTGGAAAAATGCAAATTCTCTCCAACAAAATTTTCAAGAAAGTTGGCTTCAATGCAAAGAAATTATTTACATGAAAGGGGAGATATGCCCAAATGAAAAAATGACAAGAAAACACATTTGTTGTGGAAAATAGTCAAGGTATTTCCTTTTGACTTTCTCATAATTACACTCTTTGATCACAATTTAGGATTTTTTTCTTGAGTATTCCTTAATTGTAATTGTTTGCACTTTTTGAGTCCCATCAACAGATTTTAATCCTCTGTGGGCATTAATATAATTTTTTATATGAAAAAAAAAAATGCACTACTCAATTTTTGTGTTGTTGAAGTTTATGCTGTTTTATTTGGTATTCTACAGGGCACCTTTATCTTTATCTGAAGCTTGGATAGATTAATGAGATTGTTCATATGCTGTACTATGAGATCCATATCATGCAGATTGTGTTGTACTCCAAGTAAGATCCACAACATAACATGCCCTTGTGCCATTTGCTTCTCTGGAAAAATCAAGATCTACATTGTCATTTTCCATTTCCCCTTATTTGAATATAATTCTACTAAATTGTAATATTTTGTTAGTGTATCCGTTGGTCAAAGAAGTTTTTTTCTTCATTCTTTCTTTTAAGGAGGAAAATAGGAAACATTATACATTAGACGCAGGATAGTGCACCGTCAAACATGGAAAATATTTTAATATAAACCCACAATTTATTGGGTTTGTAATCCATGAAATTTTACTTGATACATGTTCCGACATAACTAAATTTGGATGACACACTTTACAAATTGATCATTGATCATAACTATAGAGGGTTATTACCGACATATTATATTTTTGGGACCACAAAACTTTGTTTTCATAATACCTCTTCCTTTGTTGCCGCCTTGACTTGTTTCTCTTTCATTGTACATTATTTGATGTTATTTTCACTTCTTCGTAATGATGATACATCCTGATCCCATATTCCATATGCCCACTGCTGTTTTGATCTCTTCTCTATCATAAGGCTCAGAAAAGTCTTTACTAAGTCCTTTAGAAGTTAATTTGGAATCAAATATTCTCCCCATTATCAGTTTCAAATCATTCTCTTGCGCGAGTTTTAAACCATCAAGAAAATGCAGTTGGTAGGTGTAAAAATAGATGCAACCGCCTTCGATGGTATCTTCCTTGCCTGTGTTGAAATGACAGCCTTCAAACATGCTTACACTGCTGCAATCACCTTTGATGGTATTTTAGTCGTGAATTATCAAATTCTCCAAAGAGAGTAAAAATTTATAAATGGGTATAGGGATGACCTTGACTTTGGGAGCTCACCTCATTGTAGTGTGAGTATCTAAGTGGTGGCATAGAATTGTTGCCATATGTATGGTTGGATAGATTATGAAGCTGACAATTTTAAATTATATGGAAGACACACAGTCAATTAAGTTAATATTTGTTATTAAAAAAGAAAATTAAATTTAACCAAGTGGTGGTTATCACACTATTTTATTCATAAACTCATGATATCATTTATTGAGGTAGTGACCACCGGCTCAAGATCCACTCTTGTAAAAATCTTTGGGTCTAGCTCCTGAAACTCTAGAAGATTAGCTGCATTTCCACCAAAATATCACTTGGAAAAGTAATAATGTCTAGTGAGTTAGACTTTGTTATTTCCATATACCTAGACTAGAAGCACTTAAGTGATTGGAAAATATCATGGAAAAGCATTTGCAATTGTTTCATTCTAAGTCCTACTAATTTCTTAATCTTACCACCTGACATTCAGCATTGTTTCATCTAAGCCCTGCTGGTTACTCAAAATTTCTTCTTGACAATCAATGCGAATAGGCTGTATGTAATTGCATGCCCATACATGTAACGGAAAATGACTATATTTTGACTTTTTAGCTATCATGATTTGTATAATTTTTTTTAATGAAGTATGATAGTTGCAGTTTTTGGTTCAGCTTACCAAGGCATTCGAGTAAGCAAAGTTTTCTTCTGTTTTAGGTTAAATATTTTGTTGGAAAGTAATTTCTCGTATTGGTTGTGGAAATGGAAATTACAGTTTTGCATAAGTAATATCTATTGTAATTAGAAATAAGCTAAAATTTAGTTAAGTTTTTCTGCAGTTTACATGTTCTAGATTTTTCCCATAAGCTATAAAATCCTCTATAAAAGAGGTATGATATAATTGATTTTGAGATTTAATCAAATCTGATGAAGTAATAAGATATATTTTGTGTGCAGCAGCACATTGTGCAAATTATTGTGTTTATCTGAATTGATGTGTTGAGCAAGTTATTATTTTTTATGTATTTGTTTTTTGTTTATCTCCATCAATCTAACATGTGGTATCAGAGAGGTTCAAATAAATTATTTGGGTTTGCAAATTATTGTGTTTATCTGAATTGATGTGTTGAGCAAGTTATTATTTTTTATGTATTTGTTTTTTGTTTATCTCCATCAATCTAACATGTGGTATCAGAGAGGTTCAAATAAATTATTTGGGTTTGAGAATTTGCAGCAGCAAGAGATGATGCAAAAAAATATTGTAAGGGGTGAATAAAAGGAGATATGCATATGTTGCAAATTATATATTATAAAAAAAGGATTGTGTTTTGTTTTATTGTAGATTATATTTGAGCGTCAAAAATTTTCAAAGGAGATTGTTTGTTGTTAATTAGCTATAGAGAAATTTGTTGATGTGAAGCCACTTGAAGGAAAAAACTGTTGTCGAAAAGGAAAAAGGTTCACATGAGATCAAAATCCCAATGAAGGTTCACTACCGTAAGAAGTGTTGGTAGATTGTTGTTTAATGTATGAAAGAGTTAAGGAGATTATGTGAAGAGTTGATAGTTGTTGAAAGAAAGGCATAAAATCCACTAGCCAAAGAGAAATGCAGTTTAAAGTCACTCAAAGGGTAAGATAAAAAGTAAGTATTGTTTGAAGTTGATCGAAAGGTAAATTGGTAGCAGAATCACAGTCAAGTGTAAAGGTAAGGTGCAGTTAATCATTTGTTTCAATGGGTAAATTTGGTAAACGCGTTATGAAAGAAAATGAAGTTTTAGAGGAAGAATTGATGAAAGTTAAAAATAATAATTTTGAATTAGCAAGAAAAATAAAGCAGTTGATAAAGGAGATATATGAATGTTTATGTGAAATTGAGAATCGTGGAAAATAATTGGGTAATGTTAATAGAAAGAATGAAGAATTAGAAGAAAAATTAAAATTATGTGATGAGGTTAAAAAAATGAAAGAAGTTTTTGAAGAAAAGCTGAAATTCTTAGAAGAAGAAAATTGTTTGGAGAAGGAAGAAATATGTAAGTTGAAAGAAGAAAATGAATGTTTAAGGAAAAAACCATTTGTGTGTGATGTTTCTTGTGATACAAAAGATTTGGTTTGTTTTGTTGATTAATCAAATGATTTATGTGATAAAGTTGAAGTTCTTATAAATGAGGAATGTAAACATAAAGATGATAATGTAAATGATAATGAGAGAAATGTTGGTTTTAAAATTATGCAAAAAAATGGTTTATAAAGGTAAAGGTTTGGGAAAACATGGGCAAGGAATGAGAGAGCCCATACAACCAATTGCGAGGCGAAGAAATGAAGGCCTGGGATATGGTGAGAAAGATAGAAATGATGTAAGTGTCACAGGTTGATGTAAATCATCTAAATCCATGGAGTTTATGCAATGTTATCATTGTCATAGGGGAGGACATAAAAAAGAGAAATGTTGGGATCTTAATCCTTGTAAAATTTGTGGGTTGAAGAATCACTTTGAAAATTCATGTTGGAATAGAGAATGGAATGGACAATCTATGAAAGATTGTATGAAGATCGATTATGGATGGATCCAATTGGAAAAAAGTAACAGGTATGTTTAAAAGGATGCATAAGCCTAAATATTGGAATTTAAAAGCAATGTTGGTTTTCAAACAAAGTTTAAAGGACAATTGGTGAAGAGTTAAGATAATTTGAAGGTATCATAGATATTGAAGATTGAGTGAGTGAGAAGATTTACAAAACAAGAATTTGAAGAATAAAAATGTTGAAGCATGTGGTCAAAATTAAGGGAGAGTGTTGGAAAGTAATTTCTCCTATTGGTTGTGGAAATAGAAACTACAGTTTTGCATGAGCAATATTTATTGTAATTAGAAATAAGCTAAAATTTAGTTAAGTTTTTTTGCAGTTTGCATGTTCTAGATTTTTCCTGTAAGTTGTAATATCCTCTATAAAAGAGGTATGATATAATTGATTTTGAGATGTAATCAAATCTGATGAAGTAATAAGATATATTTTGTGTGCAGCAGCACATTGTGCAAATTATTGTGTTTATCTGAATTGATGTGTTGAGCAAGTTATTATTTTCTATGTATTTGTTTTTTGTTTATCTACATTAAATCTAACACATTTCACAAATACCTCACACTTTTGCAACATAAAACAAATTTATCTCATGAAAAATAACATAAAACAAATATATAATTTTATTTTGTCTTTTTGTTGTTGATTTATGCAGGAACTAGAAATAACAGAGATAAAAAGACCATTGAAAAAGCAAGCGGATATGGGCATGTTGTATGTTTTAATCTACATCCAATTCTATCTGAGAACTATTTAAACAGAAGATTTGAAATGTTTGACAGGAAATACTATGCAATAAATTCTTTTACTGTCTAATCTTATACAGAGACATGCTGAAATTTTTCTGCAACTATGAAAAATAATAAATTCTCTAGACCCACTATGTGATATGATCATTTTCCTTTTAAAATTCTCTGGACCAAATTGGTCTGTAGGAATTGCCGAGCTACATAATTTGTATATGTGCCTCGCATTTCCTTTACGCTCACTGTGCACTATATCATTCAAGTTGCTATTCTTGTTTTCATTGTCATCTTTTTATATTTTTCTTATTTCTAGGTCTTATATCTCTTCAATAGTTAACTTTTATGGAGTGCCATGCTTAAAATTGTCAGCAATTCATAGATGCAAATCTTTCTAAGTACATTTACTTTAGTCTTTAGTGCTGTTAGAATGTCTTTGTAAAACTTTTCCTGGTTTATATTTCTATCGTATATTGTACAACCATTTTGGTTTATTCATGTTTGTTATCAGTTGTTTTATATTATTTGCTCCATCCTTTTATTCATGTTCTTTTTTTCCAAAAATAAAAAAGAGAAGTGAGATAAATCTGTTCAACAGAAATAGTGTATATGATCTGAAACAATAATAAAATAAATGAAAAACAAAGACATTGTAAGTATTTTAACTTGAGAAAACCATTTCATGAAAAAACTCAACATAGTAAAATTCTTCCCTATTGTATATAATTCAATTTTTTATCTGAATCTCTTATTTCACCTTTAAGCATGTGCGACCATTAGTAAGCACATTGAAAGCAAACAGTGTGAAACCTGGGGGTACTGAGCTTCTCTAGGAGCATATTGTAACTATTACGCATGCAAACTAACAAAGTTTTGGTTAATAAAATCGAGTTACTGATTTATTTATCTTTCAAGTCATCACTTCTCATCCTCTTTTTCATTTTTTTTTCCTCATAATTTTATATTAATGTAGGCTTTGTTTAGAATCTACTTTGAATACCTTCTACTGAGGCACCGCAGAAATCAGCTTATGACTTGTGTAGGCATGCACTGAAAGGATTACAAAAAAATCCATAACTGATGAAACAACTTAGTTTCTTTAAATAAACAATTTTTGCTTTTGTCATATATATCGATGACCGCATTTTTCTTTGATTTGAAATTATAAGTGAAAGGATTCTATTATCTGTGTTAAATTCACTCATTTATGTAGACTTATCATACATTTTCAAAATCTGATTAGGAGATATCTGGTTGGTAGTTCCCTACAGGTTCTACGGAGACACTGAGATAAAGTCAAGTTAAACTTGTACAGAACAATAGGTATAATACCCAAGTTCTACTGGTATGGGCATATATTTACAGCCCAAGTATGATCACCCAAATGATGAGTATATTTCGCATAATTATATGATTTTAAGATTCTTCAAATTTATATAGGTGTTCCCGCAGAAGCTTCAAATTGACCTAAAAACATATGCTTAGATTCCAATGTTGGAGCGTTGTAATTTCCACTGGTTATTGTATAGCAGTCTCTTGTAATGAAACAGCGTTATATATGCAATGTAATAGTTTATTATATGATAGGTAAAAGATGTATTGTATAGTGGATAAAAAAAATGTTTTGTTGAGGTTCTTGAATCTTCCAAAAGCCTCTCATGATCGCCAAACTCCTGAACTTTCTAGAAGCATCCAACTCCTCTATGAAAAGAGGACAATGTAAATCATTTGCTAAGCAATAAAAATTATTGTGTGTAGCAGCACGAGTTGTAAACTGTTCTGTGTTTTGCCTCTGCCCACTGACAAAGTGGTATCAGAGCTGTATGGAAGAAGATCCTGAAGACCCTGGAGAGTAGCAGAATCTCGGGAGTGCTTAACCACTGTCAAGAGGTGCAATCATCAGCAGAAGAAGCTGCCAAAAAGATTGTTACTGCAATTAAAGAGATCGCTGTGTGGTGAGAAGTCAAATTGTAGCGGATCAGTAGATTACTGGCGAAAGTTGTGCAGCTGTTTGAGCTCAGTCAAGGGAGATCGTGGATGAATAAAGGAGGTTGCAGAGGTTGAAGCTGCTGCAAAGTGGAGAGTTCACAGCCGCTGCCAAGAAGGTATTTGCTCAGGGAGATTGCTTAGCCCAGATCGCACAAGCTGAAGAAAGTTGCAGAGGAAGGCCAAAGCCACTAAGAGAAAGACAAGATAACCGTAGATGCAGCCAAGAAAAATGAAAGAGAAGATCAGATCGTCAGTAATGTGAATGCAGTAGCAGTACCTGTTCAAAAACAAGTGTGGAACGTGAAGCCGTTGTTTGAAGAAAAAGCGCTGCCAAGAGAAGAGCAGATTATGCCTCTTTAGAGAAGTGAAAGGCATTGCTGTGTTTTGAAATCGCCCAGAAAATGAGAGATTACTTGGTGGATCGCTGAGCTGAAGAGCCAGGAGAAGCATTGCAAAGTCAAAAGAGGCACAGGAGTTCTGTCAAAGTCAAAGAAGCTGCCAGGCTATCCGAAGGAGGAGCAGACCCAGTCAAGCAAGAAGGAGCAAGTTTTGTTTGTAGCCGCCACAGTTTAAGAAGGAGTCCGTAGGCATAAAGATCATAAATATTGAAAAGGTATTTATGGCTGGTTGATAAAAGTTATTGTATCTTTAGACAGTAAAATGTGAAGTTAAAATGAAGAATGTTATGTAGAAAGAGTCCCAGAATTTAAAAATTGTTGTTATCAGAAGTCAGATAATGTCATGTTCAAGAAGTATTATGTATCTCTAAGAAATTGTAAGAGGTTGTTGGGAGTTCTGATTTGTAAAGCTTGAAGAAAGGTTGCATAGCAATAAGGCAATTTGAAGGTGGAGGAGTCAAGTATTGAAAGATTGTGGAATCAAGAAGGTTAATCAAGTATATAAGGTAAGTTGAAATTGTTTGTTCTAATGGGAAAAGCTGATAGAGTAAAGAAAGAGAAAACAAATAATTTGGAAGAAGAATTAATAAAGGTGAAGAAAGAAAATACAAGTTTAAAATGTGAAAATGATTTTTTAGAAAAAGAATTGGCAAAATTAAGAAAAGAAATGGGAGCAGAAAAATGTAAACTTTAAAATGAAATTAGTGATTATACAGAGGCAATTGAAGAGCTAGAGGATAGGTTAAAGTTTGTGGAAGAAGTACATAATTGGAAAATAAAGGAATCATGCAAACTTGAAGAAAAGAATAAAGAGCTTGAAGAAAAGTTAAAACTGTTTGACGAGGTTAAGAAAAAGAATGAAGATCTGGAAGAAAAATTCAAGAGATTAAAAGAAGAAAATAGTTTGCAAAAGGAAGAAATATCAAAACTGAAAGAAGAAAATAAATGTTTGAAAACAAAACCATTGGTGTATGAGGTTGCATGTGGTACTGAAGACTTGTGTTGTTCTATTAATCAGTCAACCGATTCAACCGATTCGTGTGATACTAAAGACTTGCTTAGTTAAGTTGATGAATCAGTTGGTTTGTGCGATGTAGCTGAAGTTCTTATTGATGAAGAATGCAAAGATAAAGATGATAATGTGTTTGCAAATCATGTTAATTGTGATGAAAAGAATGTTGGTTTGAAAATAATGAAGAAAATGGGATATAAAGGACAAGGACTAGGAAAACACGGACAAGGAATGAAGGAGCCAATAGAACCAGTTTTGAGGCCAAAATTTGAAGGTCTTGGATACATTGTAGGTAAAGGAAATGATACAAGTACAAACAAGTTTGTTCAACAAAAGCAATATGTGCACTGTTCACATTGTAGTAGGAAAGGGCATACAAAAGATGAATGCTAGAACTTACATCCTTGCAGTATATGTGGTTTAGGAAATCATTGTGAAAAAATGTGCTGGAATAAAAATTGGAAAAGTAAACCTATGACAGGATGTATGCAAATGGATTGTGGATGGAATTATGAATCAAGTTGGAAAAAGATTACAAACATGTTGAAAATGTTGTATAGATGTTCTTATGTCAAAGATGATAGGAATCAAGCACATTTTGTTGGTCTTGTAAGACGCCATGAAAAATGGAAAGCTATAGATAACAAGAAGACTTCTAATTTGAAGTTCTGATAATCAAGGTTTGAATGACTGCCACAGCAGTGGGACAAGTTGGTAAAGACTTGTAAAGAGATCCGCAGATCTTGGAAAAGCTTGAATACATGATTGACCAAGTCTACAAACTTCAAAGACAAAATTTGCGAAATGTAAATATTGATGTAATAAGTAGTAGAAATTAGGGGGGAGTGTTGGAGCGTTGTAATTTCCACTGGTTATTGTATAGCAGTCTCTTGTAATGAAACAACGTTAAATATGCAATGTAATAGTTTATTATATGATAGATAAAAGATGTATTGTATAGTGGATAAAAGAAATGTTTTGTTGAGGTTATCCAGAAGCCTCTCATGATCGCCAAACTCTTGAACTTTCTAGAAGCATCCAACTCCTCTATAAAAAGAGGACAATGTAAATCATTTGCTAAGCAATAAAAATTATAGTGTGCAACAACACGAGTTGTAAACTGTTCTGTGTTTTGCCTCTGCCCACTGACATCCAATTACGTTGAAAGTAGATGCAACACATGACGAAACAAACCTAATGTTTGAATCGACATAAGAAGTAAGACCGGCATGGTAGGACAGTTTGCAGAAGCTGGCAGGACAACCACAATATTTGCAATTTAGCATATCTCAAATTTGGTCAAAGTAGAAACAAATTTGGTTAAAGCAGAAACAAAATGACAGGAAGAGATATACTCTGATGGGAAATCCCTTAGAGCAGAATGCATGAAAGAGTCGTCCGGCTTCCGTCCCTCTCTCCGAGTCATTGAAATGGATGGTTACTGTGGGTTCATTGACAACTCCTTAGAAATGCCTCAGTCTTTCAGTTCTGTTAGAATGTCTTGGTTAAACTTTTCCTGGTTTATATTTCTATCGTATATTGTACAACTTTATTCATGTTTGTTATCAGTCGTTTTATATTATTTGCTCCATCTTTTTATTCATGTTCGTTTCTTTCCAAAAAAATTAAAGAAAAAGAGAAGTCAGATAAATCTGTTCAATAGAAATAGTGTATATGATCTAAAACAATAATAAAATAAATGGAAAGTAAAGACATTGCAAGTATTTTAACTTAGAAAACTATTTCAAGAAAAAACTCAACATAGTAAAATTCTTCCCTATTGTATATAATTCAATTGTTTATCTGAATCTCTTATTTCACCTTTAATCATGTGCAACCATTAGTAAGCACATTGAAAGCAAACAGTGTGAAACCTGGGGATACTGAGCTTCTCTGGGAGCATATTGTAACTAGTACATATGCAAACTAACAAAGTTTTTGTTAATAAAATCGAGTTACTGATTTATTTATCTTTCAAGTCATCACTTCTAATCATCTTTTTCATTTTTTTTTTTCTCATAATTTTATATTAATGTAGGTTTTGTTCAGAATCTACTTTGAGTACCTTCTACTGAGGCACGGCAGAAATCAGCTTATGACTTGTGTTGGCATGCACTGAAAGGATTACAAAAAATCCATAACTGATGAAACAACTTAGTTTCTTTAAATAAACATTTTTCTGCTTTTGTCATATATATCGACGACCACATTTTTCTTTGATTTGAAATTATAAGTGAAAGGATTCTATTATATGTGTTAAATTCATGCATTTATGTGGACTTATCATACATTTTAAAAATCTAATTAGGAGATATCTAGTTGGTAGTTCCCTACAGGTTCTACAGAGACATTGAGATAAAGTCAAGTTAAACTTGTACAGAACAATAGGTATAATACCCAAGTTCCACTGGTATGGGCATATATTTACAGCCCAAGTATGATCACCCAAATGATGAGTATATTTCGCATAATTATATGATTTTAAGATTCTTCCAATTTATATAGGTGTTCCCGCAGAAGCTTCAAATTGACCTAAGAACATATGCTTAGGTTCCCAATTACGTTGAAAGTAGATGCAACACATGACGAAACAAAACTAATCTTTGAATCGACATAAGAAGTAAGACCTGCATGTTGGAATATTAACCCTAACTGCCGCCGTCCCCGCCAACCACTGCCCGCTATATCGCAATCAATAAAATAACCATTGCGATACCGCAGGAGTCTTCCGTAATGTTTTGTTTTATTCCAGCCAATGCCCGCTATATCACAATCAATAAAATATTAATCGCGACACCGCGGGAGACTCCGTAAAAGTTTGTTTTATTTTTAACCGTCGCAGTTAACCGGGCCGTCATCTAACCGCTGCCCGCAATATCGCAATAAAGATTTTAACCATCGCGATACCGCGGGGAACTATGGAAAAAGCCACCACCGTCAGGAAATATTCGGATACGAAATAATTAATATTTAAGTCTTAATATTATGAAAAGGACATTGTATTAAATGCATTTTGACGGGGGTAAAGTTAGTTAGGTGATTTTGAATTTAAATTGTATTTTCGTTCCCTCTCATCCGTGAAAATCTTTCACGTGACTTTTTACCTACAGCATATATTTTGTAATTGAAAATTACTTTTGAATTAATGAGAATGAGAAGAAGGTGAATGTGAGCAAACAGAAAATTACGAGCAGCAGCTCTGTGTGTTAGAAAATAATATTTTATGTTTTATTTTTTTACTGTGTGTGAATTTTTTTCCCTCTGCCTCCGGCCTTCACATGGTATCAGAGCAAGTTCGATTATCAGAGTCAATTTTATCAAAGCAGATTATCTGGGTAAATTTCAAAAATGGCAGCAAGCACAAGCTTGACAAACCCACAAATTCCACAGTTTAATGGGAAGAATTATGAGTACTGGTCAATTACCATGAAAGCACTATTTAGCTCACAGGATATATGGGATTTAGTAGAGAATGGATTTGCAGAGCCAGCTGATGCAGTAGCATACAACGCTTTAACACAAGCAGAGAAAGACTTATTAAAAGACACAAGGAAGAAAGACTCAAAGGCTTTATTTTATCTGTTTCAAGCTGTACATAAGAGTATTTTTCCAAGGATTTCAGCAGCAACAAAGTCCAAACAAGCATGGGACATACTTCAAACAGCCTATCAAGGCATGGCAAAAGTTAAAACAACAAAGCTACAAATGCTGAGAAGAGATTTTGAAA
>VDFB02148141.1:0-14441 GCA_007258455.2 Sequoia sempervirens
TCTTCTTTACGAAGATTGATTTGAGATCAGGGTACCATCAGATTCAGATGAGGGAGCAGGATATTGAGAAAACCGCTTTCCGGTGTCATTGCGGTCACTTCGAGTTCTTGGTTATGCCCTTTGGATTAACCAATGCACCTGCCACCTTCCAGGCAACTATGAACAGGGTTTTCAGTGCTCAGTTGAGGAGATTTGTGTTAGTCTTCTTCGACGACATTTTGGTTTATAGCAGGTCTTGGGATGAGCATCTGGCTCATTTGGATATAGTCTTGGGTATCTTAGCAGACAAGTCTTTCTATGCTAAGGAATCCAAGTGCGAGCTCGGTATGGAGGAGCTGTTATATCTGGGGCACATCATCAGTGCCAAGGGAGTGAGTATGGACCCTGAAAAGGTCCGAGCTATAGTTGAGTGGCCGGTACCTGAGAACCTTACGCAGCTCAGAGGTTTCATTGGGTTGTGTGCATTCTACAGGAGATTTGTTAGCGGGTTCTCACGTCACGCCGCACCCCTTACTGACTTGACGAAGAAGGGGGCTTTCCTTTGGTCACCACAGGCGCAGGAGTGCTTTGACAGGTTTAAGGTGATCATGACTTCATGTCCAGTGCTAGCATTGCCTGACTTTTCGAAGTCATTTGATTTATTCTGTGATGCTTCAGGGGAGGGCATTGGTGCCGTTTTGATGCAGGAGCGTCATCCGATTGCATTTGAGAGCAGGAAACTCAGGGGTCCTGAGAGATTTTATAGTATTTATGACAAGGAGATGTTAGCCATTATGCATGCATTGGCTAAGTTCAGGCAGTACCTGGTAGGCAGCAAATTCAGTGTACGCACAGATCATAACAGCCTGAAACATTTCCTAGGACAGGGAGACTTGAATGAGAGGCAGCAAAAATGGGTCAGTAAACTGCAGTCATATGACTTCGATATCACTTTCATTAAGGGAAAGCAGAATGTTGTAGTTGATGCCTTGTCTCGCAGACCCCAGTTGAATGCCTTAGCACGGATCACGGAGGATTGGAGGCATCGGATTATTGCTGAGTATGCTAAGAACCCATGGGCTTCTAGCATCGTTGACAGGACAGAGCAGGACGACAGGTACACTATTGTAGATGACTTGATCATTTACAAGGGGCGGATTCTTTTGGTTCCTGACTCTGAGGTGCGGACTACAGTTTTGAGAGCCTTTCACGGCCTTCCTATGGCGGGCCATCCTGGATACTATAAGACTTACAAAATGGTTCGGGAACGGTTTACTTGGAAGGGCTGGCCCGATGCTTGATACTGATATGTGTCGTGAAGTGTTACGTATTGCCAGCGGAATAGCGAACACTTATCTGCTGAATTGCTCGGCCACTTCCGATACCGCGAGGAAGTGGGAGTGTTTATCCCGATGGACTTTATCAAGGTTTTGCGAAAGCCCAGGGTAAAGATTGCATCTACGTAGTGGTTGATCGGTTGACTAAATACGCACACTTTTTCCCGATTACTACTACCTTCACAGCATCGCAGACTGCAGAGTTGTTTTTCAGAGAGGTATTTCGACTGCATGGATTGCCTCAGACGATAGTCAGCGATAGAGACAGTCGGTTCATGAGCAACTTTTGGCAGGAGTTGTTCAGGCTTTGTGGGACCGAACTGACACTGAGTACCAGCTACCATCCGCAGACAGATGGACAGACAGAGATTGTCAATAAGTGGGTGGAAGGTTATTTGCGCAATTATATAGCTGGTCAGCAGAGAGCTTGGGTGAGATGGATTTACTTGTGCGAGTACTGTTATAACTCGACTCACCATATGACGATACAAATGACACCCTTTATGGCTTTGTATGGGTATGAGGCGCCCAACCTTCTGGATTTGATATTGAGCGATAGCAGAGTGTCGAGTGCAGGGGATATGGTGTAGAGTCAGCAGGACATCTTGAGGTCTCTCCGAGACAATATCCAGCGGGCACAGAATCAGCATAAGCAGTATGCTGATCAGAAGAGGGTTGAGTGTACATTTGAGGTGGGTGATATGGTGTACCTCATGTTGCAGCCATATCGTCAGTCTACTCTACGGAAGAGTGGGGCAGAGAAACTAAAACCTCGCTACTATGGTCCATTTCGTGTTGTCAGACGAGTGGGCGAGGTTGCTTATGAGTTGGACTTGCCAGGTGATAGCAAGGTCCATAATGTATTTCACGTTTCTCGCCTGAAAAAGGCATTGGGTCAGCATGTTATACCTTCTCCAGTTTTGCCACCTCTTGATGACGAAGGGAAATTGATACTAATTTTACGAGGACTATCCTCGAGGATGAGAGAGAGACACCTCTGAGGCGTGTGATCGAGGGAATATCACGGTCAAGTGGAGATTGCCGGTTGAGGGATGCTACATGGGGAGCGGAGGAGATCTTCTGACATCGAGTTGGGAATTAGCGAGGACAAGCAATTTCAGGGAGGGCGGACTGTCATGTCCCCATCCTAGTCAGCACAGCTGGTGACAAGGTTAGCCTATCATTTCGATCCTCGTAGGCTGACAGGAGTGTGCAGAGGATCATCTGGGACCGTTGCTCAGTCTTTGGTAGCTCCAGTTTGCAGTTGTGTCAAGTTGGGCCTTCGCAGAATCTTCCAGTGAGCATTTTCAGGAACTTTCTATTTTTAGAAAGTTAGGTCAGGCGGAAGTTGCTATTTCAGGCAGGGCACCTGGTTCAGCCGTTCAGCTCAGAATCGACCCAGTTCAGCAGTTGGTTGATTAGACGGAGAAATAAGTGAGTATTTAATGATTTATTAAATATTTACCAATTTGACTTTATATTAAAAGTCACTTTATTGAAATATTTAAATATTTAATTATCTGGCTTAATTATAAAGTATTTATTATACTTTATAATAAATTATTAAATGTGACTTAATGAGTATTTTATATTCATTAAAAAAGTGGACGCCAATAATTAATATTTTCTCCTAAGTCTAAAAGGCGTATTAAATCATTTAATTTAAATGATTATTAAAAAGGAGTTGGGTCGAATTTCTTCAAAGGCAATATATACCTTCTCAAGGCAAAATCGAACTATCTTGATTATTATTCAATTTTGTCTTTATTGCTCTGAGCATTGGAGTTTGCAAACCCTAGGGTTTCTGGCAGACGATCATTTCTGGAGAACGAAAACTCTTCAGAGATTAGGCAGACTGAGGCTGTGCAATACCAGCTGAAGCTTGCACTGGGTGATTTCATACAGAGGTCACAGATTGGGCGTAATCAGTTATTCAGACAGAGATTTACAGTGATATTCATCAGACAGTCAAGGCGACTTAAGCAAAGGTCATTTATCAGTGTTCTGGCACAAATCCCAAGGTGTCGTACCATTTCAGTACTTGTTGTACCAGGCCGTACCAGTCAGCAAAGGGCCGTACTTTTTCATGGTTTCTGGAGAAAACGTCTTTCTCTTTCACAGTCTGGTGATTGTATCTTGGGCGATTTGGATTGCAGAGGAGTTTGCTTGGTTCTGTGAGCTTGGAGAACCCTTCTTAAATTCTGGCCGTACCTTCTCTTTACTGCTACAGCCGCCATTTCTAAAATACCAGGTTCTTTAATAAAATTTCCAGTATTGCTTTCCTTATTCAGATTTTGGCATTGTAAAAGCTCAAATAAAATAATATATTGATGCGCCTATGTTTCCTGAGCAAGATCTGAGTCTTTCTATGCATTTTGAATTTATTTAGATTTTTCTAGCAATTTCTTAAGAAAATCGCAGCTTCCCTTTTGTCTGTAAAAACCTCAAAAATACAAAAAAAAACCAAAATTTGCAAAAACACAAAAAACTTCAGTTGGGTTTTGATTTGAGAACCACCAGGGTTGACATTCTTCAATGAGTCCAGGTTGAAATGAAAAGAGAGTATCCTCCAGATATTCAGTCTTTACTCACTAAAAAGAGTAAAGTGTTTGCTGATTTACCTCCTGGACCACCTCCTGATCGAGGTTCAGAACATGTCATAGAGCTCAAGGAAGGAGCCAAGCCAGTAATCACAACTCCTTATCGGTACCCCAAAAAGCAAAAGGATGAGATCGAAAAGAACATTAGGGAGCTCTTGGAGATGGGCTTCATTCGGCCTAGTAAGAGTCCCTTTGCCTCAGCTGTTGTTCTAGTAAAGAAGAAGGACGGTACCATTCGGATGTGTGTTGATTATCGTGCTTTGAATCAAAGCACCATCAAAAATCGATATCCAATTCCAAGGATAGATGAGCTCATTGATGAGCTACATGGAGCTAAGTTCTTTTCAAAGATAGATTTGAGGTCGGGCTACTATCAGATTCGAATGAGAGGATCTGATGTGGAGAAAACAGCCTTCAGATGTCATTATGGTCATTTTGAGTTCTTAGTCATGCCATTTGGGTTGACTAATGCTCCTGCCACCTTCCAATCCTGCATGAACAGAGTCTTCCAGAAGCAGTTGAGGAAGTTTGTGCTAATATTTTTTGATGACATCTTGATTTTTAGCAAGACTTGGGAAGAGCATCTCAAGCACTTGGAGGAAGTGCTTAACATCCTAGAATCAGAAAGCTTGTTTGCCAAAGAATCCAAATGTGAATTTGGAATGACGGAGCTGCTTTACCTTGGTCACATCATCAGTGCCGAAGGTGTGAAGGTTGATCCAGAAAAGATCAAGGCTATTGTTGATTGGCCACCTCCTGAGAACTTGACTCACTTGAAAGGGTTCTTAGGCCTTTGTGGATTTTACAGAAGGTTTGTTAAGGGTTATTCTCAGAATGCTGCTCCTCTCACTGACCTTACGAAAAAGGGGGCTTTTTGCTGGTCAGAAAAGGCACAGAGTACTTTTGATAAGTTCAAGAAGATAATGAGTTCATGTCCTGTTCTTGCAATTCCAGATTTTTCCAAGCCCTTCGAGCTGCAATGTGACGCATCCGGAGAAGGTGTTGGGGCTGTTTTAATGCAAGATAAGCATCCCATCGTGTTCGAGAGCAGAAAATTAAGAGGAGTTGAGAAGACCTATTCTATCTATGACAAAGAAATGCTTGCAATCATGCATGCATTAGCCAAGTTCAGACAGTACTTGGTGGGGAGTAAGTTTGTGGTCAAAACAGATCACAATAGTCTCAAGCACTTCATGCATCAAAAGGATTTGAACGAGAGACAACAGAAGTGGGTGAGTAAGCTTCAAGCTTACGATTTTGACATTGAGTATGTCAAGGGCAAAAACAACATAGTGGCTGATGCATTATCCAGAAGACCTCATTTGAGCTCATTATGTGAGCTTACTGCTGATTGGAAGAATACCTTGCTTGCTGATTATGCCAAAGATCAGTTCGCAACCAGCATTATGGAGGGTACTTTTCATGATGAAAGGTACAAGGTAGTTGAAGGGCTGATACAATACAAAGGGAGAATCTTTGTGGTGGCTGATTCTAAGCTCAAGAAGAAGATTTTGTTGACATTTCATGATATACCACTTGCTGGTCATCAGGGATTCTTCAAGACTTATAGGCAGATCCGAGAAAGGTTTTCTTGGAAGGGGTTGAAGAGTGAAGTTCAGCGATACATTCAGGAGTGTCCTATTTGTCAGATGAATAAAAATGAGCATACACTTCCAGCTGGTCTGCTGCAACCTCTCCCCATTCCCAACCAAAAGTGGGAGAGCATCTCAATGGACTTCATCACAGGGTTACCCAAAGTTCAAGGAAGAGATTGTATCTATGTTGTGGTAGATAGATTGACAAAATTTGCTCATTTCTTTGCCATCACCAGCTCATTTTCAGCAGCTCAAGTTGCTGATCTGTTCTTTCATGAGGTGTTTAGGTTGCATGGGTTGCCAAGAAACATTGTGAGTGATAGGGACAGCAAGTTCCTAAGCACTTTTTGGCAGGAGGTTTTCAGAATGAGTGGTACAGTGCTTACTCCGAGCACTAGTTATCACCCTCAAACGGATGGGCAAACAGAGATAGTAAACAAATGGTTGGAAGGATATTTGAGGAATTATGTTTCAGAACAGCAAAGGGCATGGGTGAAATGGCTTCACTTGGGAGAATACTGCTACAACTCCTCCTTCCACATGTCGATAAGGATGTCACCTTTCATGGCTCTTTATGGTTATGAGGCCCCTAGCTTTGCGGATTTGGTGTTTGGAGATAGCAAAGCCCCTCTAGCCAAGGATATGTTACAGCAAAGTCAAGATATATTGAAATCCTTGAAGAACAATTTGCAGATTGCACAGAATCAGCAAAAGATGTACGCTGATCAGCGGCGTGTTGAGCGCTCTTTTGAGGTTGGAGATATGGTTTATCTCCGATTACAGCCCTATAGACAGTCTACTCTCAAGAAGAGTGGAGCGGAGAAGCTTAAGCCTCGCTTCTATGGTCCGTTCAAGGTTATCAGAAAGGTGGGAGCTGTAGCTTACGAGTTGGAGCTGCCTTCGAGTAGCAAAGTGCATAATGTATTCCATGTGTCTCGCCTCAAGAAGGCACTAGGGCACAACGTTATTGCTTCATCTCAATTGCCACCCTTGGATGAAGAGGGACAGTTAGTTTTGATTCCTGAGGAGATTCTTGATTCCAGAGAGCGTTCTTTGAGGAAAAGAACAATCAGAGAGTATTTGGTGAAGTGGAAGAACTTGCCCATGGAGGATGCGACTTGGGAAAATGAGGAGATTCTGCAGCATCCGAGTTTACAATTGCTTGAGGACAAGCAAACTTGGGGAGGGCGGACTGTAATGTCCCCTTCTCGAGCATGACTTCTTCTGATTTACCGTTGGCCTATTCTGGAGACCCGTAGGTTTCTCGGTGGAAATTAGGGTTTCTTGGTTGGAGGTTTCTTGTGCCCGCGGATTGATGTTTGAATTGCGGATTCCTTCTGGGTTTTTTGTGAGCTTTTCGGTGGTGTGTTCGTTTTGGCTTTCTGAGCACTTTCACGAATTTACTATTTTTAGTAAATTCTATTTCTGGCAGTGGTCCTGTTGGTTTCGGCTCGATTGACCTTCTTCTTCAGTATGTTCAGTTGGATTTGCTCAACTTTGGCTTTGGGGCTCGTTTGGAGAGATAAGTTGAATTATTTTTAATAAAGTCATGTTTAATGTTATATTTTGCTGTTGACCCCCCCCTTAGCCTAGTGATTGAACTTAAGTTGTTTTTAAAAGTGGTCATTGAGGGGGTGGCGCCTCATGAGGGTATTTTATATTGTAAAGCTCAAATATTAATGCTTGAAAAAGGGACGCCCTTTTGAGGAGGTTATTTTAAATTAAATTAAAAAGTCAAAATTGCTTAAGGCAAAAAGGACGCCACATTTGGAGGGAAAAGGAGTTACTCAAATTTGAATTGCTGGGTTTCTAGAAGCTTCTGGACAGTCATCTCAAGTCTTTAAAAGGAGGTCTTTCTCTTCAGTTTCATCATCCAACTTCTTGAGTAAAGTTATGCTGCCGAAATGGTGAGAGGATTGCTTCGAGGAATGAATGCCTCCTAGCTTGGCTCAACTTCGTGCTTGTGAGACAGCACCTAGTGGAGATATTTCTTGTGTTGAGTGCATTTTGTAGTGAGGTATGCTTTGTTGAGAGTTAATTGCATTGGTAGTTCAGTTGTTTGCACTTTTATGTCATTTTCAGAGGTTGCTGAGTTCATAGCTAAATTGTCATTTTCACTCATATTTCAAAAATACAAAAAGATTGCATTCTGGGTATTTCCTATTTGCATTTGTCTAGGGAAGGCGCCAACATCTGTGAAGTTTCATAATTTTTAGTCAAGTGCTGATTTTTAAAGAAGAAAATCGCCCTTTCTCTTGGGCCGTACATTTTGTACTTGCATAAGATTTGAGATAAAATTAAATATTGCAGATTGGGTCTGTTCTCTGGTTCTAACTTGGGCGCCTTGATCATAGAGGGCTGTTGCATTTCATTTGGGGTCAATCGGTTGAGAATTGTGAGAGTTGTGATCATTTCAATTTAATTTTGTGTTGCTGTTTACCAGTTTCAGACCTTGTGACAGTCATATTAGTTTGCATTTAGAGTGGGGTTTGAGTTGAGTAGGTGATAGAAAGCTTTGAGAAAACATTGAGGAAGACACACTTATCTTTGCTAACGTTAAAGAGCTCTATTTACTTGATATTGCAGACATTCTTCATCATATTATAAGCTGAACAGTAGTACTGTCAGCATCTTATTATTCTTGCAATTTCAATATTTGTAATTGCCCACTGAATAAGTGGAAGAGGCTGGCTTGCCGCCTATTTGCTTAAGTTGCTTTGTATTTACATAAGTCTCCGCCATATGGTCGCCTCTTATCCATCATGGATTGAGTAGCACATGCTTGGTGTTGAGCTTTTCCAGTATTGCAATTAGATAGGGATCCTCTGACCGAATGCTCGTCGTTCACCGGCGCATCTCTTGGTTAGAGTTTATGTTCAGCATTTTCCTTTGAGATCCTCTGACCAATGCTCACACCTTGCCCTTTCCGGGATCCTGGTGTACATTCTGGTTAGAGTTACTTTCAGCATCGTTTGGTTTTCAATCTAACCTTAACGGGTGCTTGATTCATTGTAAATTGTTGTTAAAAAATTGAAAAAATTTGGCTCGGTATATTTCACATGGCAGAGATTCTACCAAGCACGTAATTTCACGGGCGAAACAACAAATGATTTTTAGTGTATTTCCACAGTCCAGAGGTGCCTAGCCTTTAGGCCTATCAGATGAGCCCGTTCGCATTCGAAGTCTTCATGACTATTGAGCGTAATCATTTTATTTATCCAACGAGCCTAGCCATCAGCCTTCGGGATTTGGCAAACACTCGTACGTGCGAGGTCTTTAGTGTAATACTGCAAAGTGATGATATCCGGAAAATGGCCAAGTCTAGAGCGGTAATTTTAAATAAAATACGCACTGGAGTTTTTGAGGTCTTAGAAGCAGTTTTCTTGCTTCGTCACCTCCAGAGACTTCTCTTGTCGGCCCTTCTGGCTGTCCGTTTAAACAGATAATGCCTGAATCAGGTCATCCCATCTCGAGATATCAGAGGTCAAAGTAGGATATTTTGGTGAAAGTTCGACTTTCGTCAAAATGACATCAGTGCAACTAAGAGCCAGGGGCGCTTTTACTTTTGAGGCCCTTAACACAGCTTTCAGATGTCGTGCATATATCCGTTGAATGCGGAATATCTCCAGTCATGCAGTGAGCTTCGTTTCCTGTCAGCAGGGTTCACCGTTCGCCGTCAGCAGCCGTTTGAAGTGTCAGATGGCAGTTTAGGAAAATGGCTAAGTCTAGAACCCGTAAAGCAATTTAATCAAGGGCGCCTAATTTTTCAAAGGGTTAAACGATGGATTTTGAAGTAGTGTCTCCCAGCAAACATTTCTTCCTTGTTCAGTAGGCTTTCCGACGAATTCTCCATATCAGTCTCAGCATCACCCGGTCATCCGGAAATCAGTGTTGAAGTTGGCCAGTCGTGACAGTGCTGTCAGCTATAAAATAGGGAGTTAGTAAAAAATGAGGTATCTTGAGCAAATGGACGCCTATATGCTCAAGAGATGTCTTTTCGAAATTGTTGAAGTCTGACGGTGAATCTCAAAGCTTCACCCAGGTTGTCAACTGAAGTTCAAAATATACTTATTCATTAATGGCGATTTTCTATTTTTGGACGCCTTGCTAATTGCATGATAATAAATATTTTATTATTTCTTTTAATTTGAACTTCCAGTCAGTACCAGTGGAACTAAAAGGCAACCAATCAGAGGATTTCTATTCTTGTCAGGGTTTTGAATTCTTGCAGTTGTCAAATTAGTGCGAATTTCCTCTTATTTAACATGGCGCCATCTTCATTATTATTCACAGAGCTTTCAATAATTCGCATTTCTCAAGAGAAAAATCCAATCTTAAGAGAAATTCGTGTTTTCCAAAGCAAATTCATTTCTTCAAAAGGGAAATCGAAGTTTATTAATTTTCAGAGCAAGCTTCAAGCAAATTCGTATTTCTTCAAGAAGAAATATAAGGCGCGCATCTTCAGAGCAGTTCATAGTTTCAAAAAATTCGCAAGTTCTTTAAGCTTAAAGGCGTATCTCAATTCACAAAGGCGAATTTAATATTCAAAGGCGTATTTCAATAATCAAAGGCGAATCCTCAAATTTAATATAAATTTGTATATTCATTCAAAAGGAAATTCAAATTTCCTCATAAAGGCGCAAATTTCAAGAGAGGAAATTCGTGGTTTTTCTAAACAAGGCGAATTCTTCCAGTTCAAAGGAAAATTTCACATCAATTTCCAGGGGCGATTTTACTTAACATATCCTTTTGCAGATCAAAGTTCATAATTGTCAGCAATTTGAAGAAATCTTGGGCAATTTTTAAAGAAGGCATCATAAAAACGTCTTTTTCAACCTTCAAATCTCAGATTTCTCTCAAAATACAAATTGCATGTTCCTGAAATTGGCGAATTCTACAGGTCTCAGTATCTGGATCATTCTTATACAATTTCCTCGAGTTAAATTTGTGCGTTTGATTTTTCACAAATTTTTAACTTCAGAACGTTCGTTCTTGAGTTACTAATTTTCTCAAGTGAAAATCTTTGTACAATCGAGCAAAAGTTGAATTTTCGCAAATCTGACATTTTGGATTGTCTTAGAATTCTTTTCTGGACAAAACCCATATCTCGGATTTTTCGCTAAAAATAATTCTTCGAAAGGCTATTTTCAACTCTCGCAGGCTATTTTTAGCTTTCCAGAAATCTTGTTAGAACATAGCCAACTTCACAGTCAACAGGGGAATTTTTCAGAATGCAGTTCACTCAGCTCGAATACAAGACCAAAACAGTCCTTACTCATGATTTTCGTAGGTTGGTTGAGACAAACCTTCACAAAGTATTGCCAGAAGCAGTGCTAGACCCAATCAAGATTAGAAGTTCAATCATTCAGAATATTGAGCAGTCTGGTTTACTAGAGGCCGCTTCCATACCTATCTCCGTTCACTGTGTTGAGTTTGTGATGGCTTGTATTAAACATTACAATCCTACTACTCGTGAGATAGCGTCAGTTGACGGACGGGTCATTTGCAGTCTCAAACCTTTGGACATCGAAAGGAGTTTTGGCATTCCTCAGCACCAGAACAGTTTGGTTATTTCTATGGAGCAGTGTGAGCAGGCATTTGATGCCGATGTACGCGTCAATAAGATGGCAGAAAGATGGTTAAAACAAGCAAAGAACATTGCCAAAACAATGTGGGTCGTGGTGAATACAAGGATAAAGTACTGATTCTAATCACACCTTGAATCGGTATATTCCGTGTCGCTTCGTCACAAATGTTTTCCAGCCTTGGATGGGCTATTACACTATTGGTCGTGATCATTTCGGCAGAGCATTGGCATCTGGCATTCTTCATGAGCTTATATATTCTCCCACCGCGCAAATCAATCGTTCAGTTGCTCGCGAGTTTCGTGATGTGTTCATATCATCGCGGTAATTTTGATCGCTTATCGTACCGGCCTGCCAGGACTAAACACCGGTGGGCATTCTACCATTCAGAAAGTTTATCAAGATATGATCAGCTTGAGTTCAATGTGAGTTTTAACGGCCATTTCAAAGCCGTTGTTCACGAGGCTTTTCACCTTATACAGCGGGAGAAATTTGGACCGGAGTTGCATGTTCTGATCTCGCAATTTGCTAGGGCAGCCATGGATGGATGGGCAGATTGGTTTCTATTCGGGCTTCCAACATACACCTACATCCGGTATACGCTTTCTGGGCTGTGAAATCCAGCTGCGCCTACTATTCCTGATAAGACAATCTTCGTGGAAATTCCTTAGATGCATGCATGATGTTCATCGCCTTCACGCCGCAGTACGTAATTCATCTTCAACTTTTTCCAATTTGGAAATGTACGCAAGCCTACAATTGATAGTAAGATTGCGGTGGCAAGAACTTGAGAAATATCATCTTAAGTATCTTGTCGGTTATCGCGTTTGGCGACCTTCGTCATTATAGCCACTTTGCCGAGGCAATACTATCACGCTCTCTTATGGAGGATTACTGGGAAAATTGCGTAGATGACTTCGAGGTTCGCAGATGTAGTTACGGCCGCTTCTCTCTCACAAATTTCTGTTTTCTTGTCAAAAGATGTGGGAGGTTTATCAGATGATGAGGGAGAAGTTCTTCCTTAGTTTTTCAGAGAGCAAGTCGACACACAACCGCTGCCAGCAGTTGATTGGTACGCCAAGGAGTACGCCACAGTAAAAGAGAGGTCAAGTAGAGTTATTCGTAATGCGATACTTTACCCTCATTAAGAGGACAAGTGAGGGTAAGTGTCTCTTTGTAGAGCAGTCACAAGAGTGGTGAATCCTTCGCTACCTTCTTCGGCCAAAATCCCAACAAAAAGAAGAGGAGTAATCCTCCTGCCATACATTGCCGTTAACTCATAAAGGGCAAGGCGCTGCCACTATTGTATAATACCACGCGAGCCCGATGCATATCTTATCACGTGACCGTACCGTAACCCGCCAAGATTCGATATTCACCTTCAAGCTCCTACTACACCAGTTTCAGAGCCTTCACCAGTCCCAATTCACATCGAATTGGATTTAGACTCTCCACCTCGCAGTGGGTCTTCTACACATTCACTCTCATCAGTACCTCCTGTCGCTAGTACAGACCCTTCTAGTAGCATTAGCCAAGATCAATCTTGGATCGAAGCTCAGCTAGGAAGGAAGAGGAGGCAGCCATCCTATGTTCTTAATCATTCTGATTTTGATGACATTTACCAGGATGCGCCAGATAAGAGAGCCAAGAACATGGTTCACGTAGAGAGAAACACTGACATGGAGATTGTCATCGAGACTGCTGTGCCTCCGCAGGGGAAGAACTTGGCTGAATTACAATCTCAGGAGTTCGAGGTTATCACAGTCAACCTTGGTCGCAGCACACGCCAGAAACAGGTTGATCTCCTACAAGTTGCTACGGCCAGTGCCAGGGATAGAATATAAAGGACGGAGAAGATAAGGCAGCCCTCAAGGCTGAGATCAGACAGCTTTGCCAGTATATTTCTAGCCTTGTTCATAGACCTGATGCCATTAACACACTTCCACCAATGCTTGAGCCTCCAGCAGAGCAAAGTCAACTCAATCACTTGGTTGCATATGGCAAGCGTTTGGAGGAATGGGAAGAAGAGTTCGTTGCTAGAGGCCGTGCTATGCTTACAGAGTTATATCAGTTGCGGTACAATGCACGACAGCTCTGTATCCGTCTTCAGGATGAGGAATGAGATATGGCTATTTACAAACCCAAGGATGAGATTATGATTGCTCACCTGAGTGTGGCTTACGATGCAGTCACAGATGCAGAGGACAGAGAGGCTATCTACTCTTGGAAAACACAATTGGTTTTCAGGGCAAAGATAGAAGACACTTTAGCATCAGAGTTGGCTGAGAGTAGAGAGCACGTCACTAGTGCACTCTGGTTTGTGAGGACTTTAGTGTCTCGCTTACCATGTCGTTACCAGATCGAGGGTGGTGCCTAAGTGGAGCTTACCGATGTTTAATCAGAACTCCAGGCACTCATTCATGCCATTTTCAGTGGGGAGACTGTTGGCTGTAAGATTACTCAGCTTACAATCATGTCAGCATTATTCGACGAAGCAACGAGTAGGGGCGAACTTCAGTCTCAGATCACAGCTGGTGAGGATATGCTGCATCGACATAGTGTTCTTCGTCAGAGCCTCATAGCTCCGGATAGTGATACAGTTAACAATCTCATTGAGGGATTGTGTAGAAACCTTTTGTTTCCCCGTTTTATGAATCTAACTGATTTTTGTTTGTTTTTGCCTTTTCTGATGTTTTTGGTGTTTTTGCATAAATAATGAAGAATGCGATTTTCCAAGAAATTGATAATAAATTCAAATAAATTCTTTCTACTCTGAAATTGATAGATTCAATTGCTAAAATGGGTGCCAGTCTATTTATTGATCTTCTGAAACAATTACTATAATGATTCTCTAACATGCAATATTAAACCAATGGTTTTTATTGAAAACCTGATTGGCTGCAATACAATACGGCTGCAATGAATGACCTTCAGATGATGGTACGGCTGAGATATTAAATCACTTTCCCTTGAATCCACTGCCAGAAGAATGTGGGCCTTGGATAATGGAGTCAGACTGCCAAAACTGGAGGCGTTTTGCTCTGAAGACAAGTACGGATTCCTTTGAATGGTACGGTCAGGTACAGAAATGTACGGCCAGAATACAGCAGCAACAATAAATAAAAAGGTACGGCCTCCTCTGAAACCTCTGGATCTGAAGAAAATAGGCCCTTTGATTGCAATATGCTTTCCAGATGAAAACCTATGTTGAAACTCTGTAATAAATAATCTCTGAAGTTCAATGATCTCTTCTGGATGAAGAAACCCCTGTGCTGGCAATAGATCAGGTGATATCTCACACCCTCTGAACTGCTTTCAATGGAGATGGCTCGTTCCCCAATGAAT
>VDFB02148142.1:0-13666 GCA_007258455.2 Sequoia sempervirens
TTCCCGAGCCTAAAACTGTGGCAACATGTGGGTTGGGAATTCAAAATTTTAAAAATGCGTATGCATTTTAAAAAAACACATACACATTACAAAACACATATGTGTTCTTTATTTTCTTGATTATTTAAAATAAATAATTTTTAGAAAATGCTGCATGATGTTTTGAGTTACAAAATGGGTACCCGTTTCTAAAAAGTATTTTTTTTAAAATAAACACTGTACATGTTATAAAATGTGTACGTGTTATATAATGCATACACTTTTTTTAGTGCATATGCATTTTTTTAATAACACGTACGTGTTTTCTACGATATTTTTTTAGCTGAAACTTCCCCTCTTCGTCTACCCAACTTTTTTCTTTTACCCTGGGATCTATTACTATTCCCTCCTACGGCATTGTAAAGCCGGGAAGCTTTCTTTGGATGCTCCAAGGAAATATTTTTCTGGATTAAGAAGAATCCCAAATCGTTGGTCTTTCAAAGAAAACCCCTTTAGATGATCGAGATGATCATCTTTGACTGATGAATTTCCCAGTTATATGAAAATAATCTAGTTGGCCCATCTTTCTAAAGTAATGCCCATTGCCCCTTGAAGAGTTACACCAGCATCAGAGAGTCTGAATGGTGTTTTTGAATATGCAAACATTTCCCACTTGGCGATAAACATTGTCCTATGTTGATTGGATTCCATTATGTAGACTTGATTATTCCTTGGGGAATCATCTATCAAGGAGAAAAGTCTCTAATCTAGTTAGATTCTACGAGAATTGCTTCATCCATGATGAGGGGTAATGGTCATCCAGCAAAATCTTTCTTGAGTCTTGATAATCAAGACAAAGTCAGATATCGCTATTCCTTTTCCAAACAGGGACTAGATTTAATACCCAAGGCAAAAAATATGATAGGGCATATGACCTTTGATTCGCCCCACTTGATGACCTCTTGTGCTACCAGAGCTTCAACCTTCAAGTTGACTATCCTTTGTCTCTGTTGGACAAACCTGGGTCTTTTAGCCAGGGCAATTGTACATTGAACTATACCCGACTTGTAACCTCTGAGATCATATCTGCAGCATAGATCCTTCAGCTTTCTTTTATCCTTGCAAGAGGCTTTCTTGCCGACTGTTAATCTTCTATTGTTTCCAATATCAAGCTCTTCACAATCCTTCAAAATTGTAGAGAATTTTTGCTTACCATTTCTTGTATCTTTGAGGAGATTTGTCCCTAATGATGGATAGTTGAGAGTAGTTCCTGACTTCTGTGCAAAGGAAACAATTTGAATATCGTCTCCCAAAATTCACCAATTTTGACTTTTGTCAAAAATTGAGAGTCGAGCAATGATTTGCACTGCATCTTGCTTTGTCTGGTCGGAAACTGATTCCAATTGTGGTCTAATAAGAAACGTCTAATCAACAATGTTGTTTTGTGGTTGGGGATTCCCTTGTATATTGAAAGCTTCACAACTCTCGATGAGATCCCATACCTTATGTATGTAAGATCTTAGCCATATATTTATTGCAATCGCTTGCCCACAAATCCGGCTTACTATTAATTCCAAATTTTTGACAGCTCGTATCTTACTTGCACCCATATATTCTACCAAAATCAACTCATGAACCAAAGCTTCATATTTAGTATCATCGTTGGAGCATGGAAACTGAAAATGATAGTTTTTGGGGTTTTTCAATTTTATTGGAAACATCAATCAGACACCTACTCTGACACCAAGCTTTCATTTGGCATCATCAAAATATAAGGTCCACAAATGATTATCAGATAGGTCATTGGACTTCTCCTGACTCTTCATTAGTTTCAGAAAGACCTGATCCTTGTTGAAAATTACTTAGGTGCTTAGCCCCGTAGGATGGAAATTTCCAAGTGGATCAGAATTAATGAACTGGTTGAGTAGCACTTCTTCTTCTGAAACCTGCTCGCTTGTATCTTCTTCCTCTTTGGGAATTTTTACACAATATCTCTCCTACTGAAAAGTAGAGGAATGGGCAGCTCTTAAGCATAGATTTGCATCATCCGCAATGTGTTCGGGATGCAAGGATTCAAATAGGATCTTGATTTTTTCCCCGTGTTTGGTTCTCAATATCAGGTGGGACCAGTCAAGTGCCAAGTATCCGCCAAGCTTGGCAGTGCAATCTCTTGATAGACACATTCTAAAGACCGATGGAATGTCTATTACTACCACTTCTTGCATGACTATTTGGCTTGGGCAAGAGAAAAGGATCAGCGATAGATCCTTTATCTGACCAACAGTCAGAACCTTCTTCCCGTCCAATTGCATAGTTTCCTTTTCAAGGGGTTCATACTCTAACTTCAAAGCATCTGCCACTTATTTTGGCATGATAGTGGTACTAGCCCCCTAATCAATCCTATTATTATGCAATAATTTTTCTCCTACTATAAGTATTAAAAATAAAGGTGTGGGCTTTGTTCTGCTTACCTCTTTATCTTTTGTGTTGCCCATATCATTTGCATAAGTTGTTTCTTTCGGAGCCTAGGGGGAATCTCGGGTCTGTCATTCCTACTTTGATTGCACGGCTGAGTCACATTCACCTGCAAGCATTGCTCTTCCACCTTTAATGCTTCTTGAAGTAGGGTTTTTTGCTTGGAAATTGATATGATGTGTCACAAAGATACATTGGTAGGTGCCTTCATCAATTGATCCACCATGTTAAGCATCCCAACCTGCTTGGGCCTTAGGGCTTAAATGGTGGTATTTCCTTCATTTGCGTAAGAGAAAATTTTCCATCATGACTTGGCTTGGCATTTTTTGTCTCCTTTCCACCAATGGTACATTATGGCTGCAAAAAATTTAGACAATGGCCACAAAGCTCATTTCTTCGGGAATAGTCACACTACGCATGTAAGGCAAAGCTTGGCTGCATATTCCCCATAAGCCTTATTTTTGATCTGTAAGTTATAATCACTACACTTTTGAATTCCAAATTGTTGGAGCTTCATTTGCTTAACACAACCTCATCCTCTTCTAACCATGAGAAAGAGCTTACTGTATGTAATGTCTAATTGTTGCTCTAGGGACATCCCTTTGCATTTGTGTTTTAAAATGAGATTCTCCAATGATATCTATACTCATCCGCATTTAGGATCACACCCCATCTCTTTACCACCACCTTTTGCTGCATATTTCCCGCTGGGTAGCTTTGGGGCATGGCTATCATTGCATAGAAGCACCAAACATTTTGTTCTCCTACTAAATTGTTCTCGACTCAAGACTAGCTCTCTTTTATTCTAAGCAATTCCTTTGATCATCTATAACGCATGTGGTGGTCAACTATCTATAATTTCTGATGACATTTTTGACCTCCTCTATAGGGTCCTGATATGAATTCTATTGATAAGGCAGCTTCCTCCACCATAGACTTGAGTGATCATTTTAGAGGTATGCTACTTGTTGTCATCATTTGATAATGACCGTTCATTAACAAAAGTCCACATAAGATCCTTCATATCAACGTATGTCTATCACCATCAAGGAAAGACTCAATGTGCTTGCTTGAGGCATGATACTGCTTGTAGGTCATGGGTGACTAACTTTCATTGTGTTGCAGAGCTCTGGATTGGCTTCTTCCTAATGGCCATCAGAGATTTCTACAAATACTACCATGTGCAGCTAAGGCGGAAGCTTCCCGACATCAATCAAGTTATTCTCTGCGTGTACTGCCACCTCGTATGTGTGAAGTAGGATATTCCCTCCCATCATGGAGGTTATCATGATTTCACTATCCAAGTTAAAGGCCTTCAAATAGAACATGAACACCATCGCAGTCTAGGGTTGAGCAGTCACGGGGATCCTTTTCCAGGTCTTGTGGAACCTGGTATTGAAGTTTCTCATGGATTCATGTGGAGCCCTCTTAATGGGGATTAGTTGTTGTAGCAACGAAGAATGGTCTCCTTTTTCCAAGAATCATTAGAACAGGAATTGTTTGGGCTGGTCCTAGGAAAGGATGGAACCTGAGGCTAGAGATTGATACCAACCTTGAGCCTTCCCCTTAAAAGAGGCAGCTAGCAATCTCAACACAATATTTTCCTCCAATATGTTTTCTACCGTACATTCCTCTGCTATATCTTAAAGGTGTTTGGAAGGTGGTTTTTAAATCTTCTCTAGAGAATCTTGGAATAGCCTTGAGGGAATTAGCAGGTATGGTAGGCCATACATCTAGGGGTGTGGGTGGTTGTAGTGGACTACCACTATCCCATGTTATGAAATTTCTAGGAGCGGGGGGAGGTACATGAGCCATGGAGAAAGATTCCTATAAATCAGATATATAGGTAATATTATTTAGAATTTTAAGCCTCTGGGTGGAGTAGATAAGGCTCTAGATACTAGGCTTTGACTTCTTGCTCTATTACTACTTACAGGTGATACAAAACCTATTAGTCTCTCCCTTCGAGGGATTGAGGCAAGTAACTAAGAGTACTAGAAGTGACCTCTCAAGGATGCTCTTGTTTGGACTCTAGGCATGAAACTTCTAGTTTCCTTCCTTATCCTGATTCAAGAAATATTTCTGACTTCTAATTAGGCTTTTGGAAAACTTTAGGTCCCATTGGGTGTGCTAGAAAAAGAACTGTTGATCATCAAAGCTTGTGCCTCTTCGATAGAATTATGGGAAATTCAACGAGTGGGGGACAAATTGTGTTTCACTAAATACCTCCAAGTTTTTATAGAATGTTGGCTCTTCTTTTGAAGTTTCGAGATAAGGGGAGAAATAAATGTAAACATAAAACATAATAGGGCAATGCGCCAAAGATTTTACAAAATTTCAAACCCAAATCATTCCTATGATTGATATAAATAGACATAGAACACCACAACCCTTCATTGTTGGAAAGAGAACAAACAAAAAAGGCTAACTTCAAGCACATTGTCTAATTTCAGATCTTTCCACAGGAAGTGTTCATTAAGGTTCGATCAAATATAAAGAATTATTATGGGTAAAAGAACAATATTTCAGAAATCACATGAACTCTATCTCCCAATACAACATAGCACAACAAAATAATAACTTTTAGAAAAACAAAAAAGTCCAATGACATAGTCCAATTTCCTAAGCCACTATTCTACCATACAATCATAAAGCATAGAAATCCACTATTTAAACCACCTAGATATAGCTTGCAAGACACATTGTTTCATTCATACTGACAATATGAAGAAAAAAAGCTTAAAAAAGGTCATACATGCACAGTCTCAATAAATTCTCCTCAATAGTCAGTGTTTTAATTATAAAATGAACTTTGAAATAGAGGTTAGATGCCAATCTGATAATAATTTAAGCCTTGATAGATATAATATGCCAAAATAAAGTAGTTCTATAACTTGTTTCTAAAAATAGTTCTAAAAACCTTTAAGAAAACTAAAGAAACACTATCTTAATGAAGAAAATATCACTTGGAAAATCTAATAAAAAAAATATTTTTCTTTTTGTGTTATTGCCCTCCTGTTTATAGCTAGAACAAAAGATATACACCACCTCAGCTCAGAAGTAATTATCACTAGGTGTTGACAGTTGATAGCACACTATCCGATCATTGACCCTTGGTTAGGCCGAAAAAGATCTTTGCTCATTAATTCTTAGCTACTGTATTAATACCCTTTAGATAATTTACCAAAGATAAAAGCTCATAGATGATCAGATCCTAGAAACAATAGCTTGGCAAAAGGACCCAGCTAATCGATCACATCACTCCTAGGTACCATCTCAAAACTTCCATCCCAAAAACTGTGGAAAAGAGAAGAAAAGGCTAGCCAACTTTGACAAACTCCTATATCAAATTACTTTATAGGCAGTGCAAGTAACCCATGGTGAAGAGATGATGTGTCAACAAGGTGGAAACTCCTAAGCTTACAAATATAGCTCCCAAAAAAATGTCTAACAAGTAAACACATGTCCCGAACCTTCTCCTAAAAGGAAGATGATAGATGAAAGTTGTACAGCCACCATGTGGTGCATTACACATCTTTTTGATGATTTTATTTGAGCACAAGTGCATTCGAAGCCGAAGACATTTATGCAAACCAAAAAATGAAAATGACTAAGGTGGAAAAAATACTTCATAGGGACAATATGAAACACAAATTGGTTTGTCATGAAAATAATCTAGCTTATAAATACATTCCTCCAAAGTTGACCTCCTTGGTAGATCTAACACTATGCAAATAGTAAACTTTTCTAGAACCCTCCAACTTTATGCTTCAAAACCCTATCAAATATGATCATAGGAGGCTAAAATTCAACATACATACTCATATATGGTAGATGAATATTCATGTCAAGTGATTTGGCATAAAACTAAATAGGCTTTAAATTATGATTTTCTAAAGTAGGCTACATGGACATATTTCATCAGTGCATTTCTAATTGTTGTAATCAATTTTCTCATCATTGGAACTCCAAATTTTTCCAAAATTTGAAAGTTCCAACATAGGAATCATGTGTATAATCAAGCATCTATGTGTGCCATTCCAAGTGGAAGCATCTCATCCCATCTATAATAAATCCAACATTTCCATCCATATTTATCCATAGTAAATCAATCCATCCATTCCATCCTTATCCAAATCCAAAATTGCCTTGACCTTGACAAAGGCTCAACGTACACTTCAAACTTTCTTATGGAAAAATATTGACATGGGTAACTTTCCTTGATCCTCCTATCCTATGCAATACCCTATCTTGAGAAATCTAGGATCATATATTCCATCAAGTATTATCCAAATGAGCAATCCTCTATCCAAACATGTTATCTATAAAGAAAATTTTCCATTAATATTGTTCGTTTTTTACCCTTACCTTTTTTAGCTTTGGGATAGGTCTATGGTTAAAGATAAAAAGACTATTCCAAAAGGTGTGCAATGTGCCACATGGTGGTTGCGTGGATTTGGTGTATCATTTTTCTTTCAAGTACGAGCCTAGACACATGTCAGCTTAGCAAGGATTTTCTTCAAATCCATTTTCATAAATCTAAGATTACCCACCTATTCAACACGTCATCTAGTTGCTTCGAGCAATTTGTATTTTTGTGGAGTGACCTCTTCGAGCATAGTTTTTTCGAGTGCACTAAGTTTTTTTCTTTCAAGGTGGAACCTTCGAGTCATCAATGTTGACCTTTATGGTTGATTGATTATATTTTTCCAGGTTGTGAATGAAATCTAATTATTCTTTGACAACTATCTTTGCTAAATATCTAAAGGCCATTAATTAAGTAGTTGGGACTTAATGAGCAAAGATTGTTGTGATCTAATCAAGGTCTAGGATTGGATTGTGGGCTATCACAACAAGGAATTTGGTAGCTTTTTCTTCCAGAATATTTGTGGTAGTGCTCTCTTCTCTTGGGTTATAAATAGGGTTTGGAAAAATAAGAAAAAAAGTTAGAAAAATTGCTTCGAAATCTTTTCAAAGAAGATAGATCTAGTAGGAAGTTTTTATGTTTTCAGAAGTAGAAATTTTTGTATGATATTGCTATTCTTTGGCACACTATATTTTAATTCAAACTATCATTAGATTGGCATCCAACCTTTGTTTTTTAGTTCATATGAAATTGAAGTTTGATCTATTTAGAGGAAATCTTTGAAACTGTGCATGTTATGGCCTTTGTCAAAATTCTTCTTTATGTTTAATTCATGTTAAAAACATCATGTTAATCTTATTTTGATAGTTCAGGTAGCTAATTTCCATGATATTAAGCTTCTATGTTGAGTGATAACTTTCAAAAATTGGATTATGTCTATTCAACTATTCCATTTTTTTTTGTAAAAGTTGTTATTTTCCATATTAGGCCATAAAGAGAAAAAGGGTTTTGTAATTTTTTGGATATTTTTGTTAATTTGTAGAGTTTTTCTTATGTCCAATCAGAACTTAATGGGTGCTTCCCATGAGGATATTTTAAATAATGCACCGTGCTTTTACTAAGCCTTTGTTGCTAATTCTCTTCCCAACAATGAAGGTTTTGCAACATTATGTGTCTATTATATCAGTTATAAGGAATAAGTTAAGGTTTGAAATGTTGTAAAGGCTTTGGTGCATTGCATTTTTATGTTTTATGTTTTATTTCTTTCTACCTTTTCCCCCCAACACAAAGAAGAGTTGAATTTCTATAAAAATCCCAAAGGTTATTCATTAAGGCACATATTGGTCCCCCACTCACTGAATTTCCCATAAGGCTTTTGCAGAGGCACAAGCTTTGATGATCAACATTATCTTACCACAAGAGATTCATTAGCATCCTTCGCATTCCCATCCATCCATCATCCTAATCCAAGCATCCATTCATGGAGATCCAACCATTGCTAGACACTAGGGGCATGCACTTTCATCCTGTTTCTAAAAAATTATTGATCCATGTCCATTATCTCACAACGTGATATTGTCATCATGATATAGGTATCATATTGCTTCAAAATATCCCAAAACATCCAAATTATCATAAAAATTATCAAAAATCCAAAAAAAAAAAATCATCAAAAAATCCCAAAACATCCAAAAGAACTTCAAAATTCCTACAAAGGTCAAAATGTCAAAATCTCAAAAACATTTATGCAAGTCCAATAAATTTAGCTACATTATTTTTGTGTGCATGTAGGTAAGGCCATCATCAATGAGCCCTTGAGGCATAGGTCAATCCCATAGGTCTTATTCTCTTGATTTGGCTTGTTCTCAAAATACCAAAAGCATTCAAATATCTTCTCAAAATCACTTAAACATTCAAAATTTCAAAAACCATAAAAAGCCTCAAAACATTTGCACAAATTCAAAAACCCTAAAAAGCATAAAACATTTTCAAAATCATCAAACGAATTCAAATATTCCAAAAAATATCAAAATCACCTGTCCCATCTCACTTTTACCCATAATAATCTTTCAGCCATAATAAATCAGTCATCACCTTTCCACCCTTTGATGAAGCAATCAGAACCTAGTGTAACACTTATTAAAAAGGAAAAACTTTAATGAAACAATTATAAAGTTAAGGTCAATCCTCAAGCACATTTATTACATTTATATCAATGGCCTAATCAAACCTTTAAAAAATCATCATCCAAGGAATGTCCTAGGTTATATCCTTCCAAGGAATAGATATGAAATAAAATGGATTGATTTTTCACATTTATATTTTCTTTAATTAATCTTATTGGTACATCCCAATGATCTCTCGATGATATCTACAAAAAAAATTAGGTAGAAAGGAATGGAGCATCAATCATTGCTTTCATTTTTTGTGCTTGTTAGATATTCTTGTGATACAACCTTGACGAATACTTATCTTGCATGTGCTTGGATAGTCTCAAGTAAAAAAAAAAATGGCTAAGATATATTAGGTTCTTCATACCTTTTATGTATTAGTCTCCTTACATTGATGGCTTGTTCTTTCAATGATCAAACAATAATCCTATTTGTTGGAAAATTCAAAGTCCATCACATTAGATACAACGTCACCCTAATTCTTCATACCTTAGAGAATCAAGTCTATTTTCTATATCAAAAATAAGGAATAGTATGATGAAATTAAGCCTAATTCAAGAAGCAAAAGCAATATCATCTATCTTATCTCATCACATATCCAATAAAATCTCACAATATTTATAGATTTGTTGGAATCCTGAATCAATCTCAATAATCAATACTAATCTATCCACCTAATTCTTCTACCTCTTTTCATCTTATTCTTATATTCATACTAACATTTCTATCCAAAAAAACAAATATGTATGCTATACATCAAAATATACATGAAGTTATCTATAACCAATGAATGTATATCAATCATAAACATTTTTCTACATCTATATATAAGCTTCCAAAGACTTATTTCTTGGCCTATTATCAACAAAACTACTCTCATGATCATATCATGAGATCAACACAAAATTCAATCTTTTCACTCAATCTCTTGAGGGGGTAGCATACCAACATTCCTTCGTCTGTTGGGGCATAGTGGGCATCTGAAAATTAGGAAAAAATTTATTTTTGATTTGAGCAGCATTAGTTTTTTGAAGCAGCACAAGTACCTCACTTCAAAGATGGAAAAAATGTAGACACCTAAAAATGTCTTGACTGCATCACACACTGATATTTTAGCTATTAACACCATTTCTCGTCTAATTCACCTAATTCTTCTATTTAATTAAATAATGTCAATTGTTTAATTAAATTCACTATTTTCTCCTATTGATCAAATAGTCAACTTTATTTGATTAATTCATCATACTTCACACTAATGTTATTCTCATTTCATTAAATAATGAAAATTATTTAATTAAATGCCATAAATCCTACTTTGGTTAAAAAAGTCCTAATTGTTTAATTAAAGTGTCTTAAGTCCTCACATTGCACAATTAAATAATTTCACATTAGTTAATTGACTAATTTTCTCCACTGCTTAGAGAATAATCCCATGAAATATTCCTCCAATTTAAATTCAAATATTTCCCTCCAAATAGAAATATTTCCAACATTCTTCCTAAAATCAAGGGATTTTTTATTCTCTCAAGCAATTTGAACCTTTGATTAAAATCATTGATCCATGTCATTGAGTAATCTCATCCTTTGACTTGACCTTCGATTGATTCCATCTCCTTTCTGTCATCTCCCCTTGATACTTTGTTAATAATTTTGCATGACCCCTAGCGTTGATGTAGCTTGGACAAGGGGTGGAACTTTAAATTTTAATATGTGGACATATATAAGCATGTGTGTGTGTCTGTGCACGTGTGTGTTAATTCTGAGCCTTAATATTATTATTATGGAATGTGATTTTTGATCTTAATATGTTATTTTAATTTAATGCATTAAATGTTTGGAGTAACATGGACTAATGATTTGGTTGTTCCCTTGTAAGAGGTTGGTTGTTGGATACAGGTGTCGGGGTGCAAGTGAGGCAGATTTTGTGGTTTTGCTTATTGAGAGAAAGGTAATTGGTATGTCATTCTAGTGCTTACCATGCATGTAGTTCCATCGACCCGAGGTTCATAAAACCTAATTATTTTAGTTAAGTGGCAATGCTTAAATTTATAGATTTGTTAAGGTTTATGAAGGAGTAAATAAATAAATAAATAAATAAACAAATGAAGTTAAAAGAAGTAAATAATAAATAATGAACTATAAGTGAATAGCTATGAAATATTAAATAGAAATAATTTAAAGCTATGCATAAATAAATACTCATCATTTATATTAAACAAAGAAGTGGTTGGGCATTGAAATAGACAAGGAAATACAACTCATTAAATGCCAACACCAAGGAGAATAAAAAATAAAAATAAGAATTGTCATACCATAGACATTTGTCGAAGGAATTTATACCAAGTATTCCATAGAACCAAAATAGGGAAGGAAGACTGTAAACACATTCATGGGAGAGCGATGAGCATTGGAGGGACAACTAAGGAAGAAATCTCAACCAGGGAGGAAGAAGCTGGAGGATAACAGAAGCATTAAGAGGCCTTGTGACCCCTGCAACTGTTGCCAATGGTAGGAAGGGACTTTGACCAACATGGAATGGAGAAACCCATTTCTCTTTCCTTAAATAAACTTGTAGAGGTCTCATTTAGTGTGGAGAATTTTGGGAAAAGAGAAGGAGAGGTGAGGAAAAAATTCCAAGAGTTGTTTAGTGTAGGCTTCAACTAGGGCATCCTCCATTATCTCTACAGTCACCATTACCTTCAAGCACAAGCAATCTATGTTCTTAATTTTTGTTTTAGTTAAAATATATATTTTACAATGCCATTTTCAAAGATAAACTTAAATATAAGTGTTTAAAAATCTCTTTATTTGATTCCTGCAATAATGAAAACTATGATTTCCCTCATGCTTGCTAACCCTCATTCTTATGTTATCCTTAAAGCATGGAAAAAAGTAGTATTAGTGGTAATAATATTTGAGTGGGGTTACAATGGATGCTTGCAATAGAAAACAATATCTACCTAAATATATTAGGAATTTGACCCAAGACATGGCTAGTTGTTGCAAATGCTTGACTAGTGAATCTGATTTGATAATGCCATTGGGTTAACAGTGCAACTTACTCTTTTCTTTACCTTTACTTTTCCATTACAACCCATAGTTTCTTCATCTATTTTCTATTAAGGTCCTACCATCTATTTTTATCCTCATTAGATATATTGGAACTTTGGTGCAACTTTTGTTCTTGGGTTGTTGAGGAGTCATCCAATCTATGATATTTAATGACTAATCTATTTTACTTATTTAAAAACATGGATTATTAGAGGACATCATGATGTATATGATTATATTTTTATTGCACAATATCTGATTTCCTTATTTCCATAAATTCCAAAAGGAATTTATTGGGGGACTTCATTTTTATACATTAATGGATTAGTTATTTTTTGTTTAATTAGATCTAGGATCAATAGATATATAAGAGCATGAATTTTTTAGAGATGAATTCTAAAGAATTGTATAACACTAGTTGTTCAAGTTGTAGGAGTTGTATGTTAGTGGTCTTCTGTTCTAATTAAGATAAAAGGAGTTAGGAATTGAGGAGATCATAGTGCATGAAATAGCTAGCAACAATCTTTTGTATCTTGGATAGGTGACTAAGGGGGGTAAATTAATGTAGAGAAGATAGATTACTACTATAGAAAATTGGCTTACCCCATACTCAGCCTATTATCTTGAATACTCAGGCCACACTATACTAGCTAGTAGCAACCACAAAAAGAAAATAAATAAATAATAGAGGTGGTAGTGAATACCTGAATTTATACTAGCATAACGTATTACCTTGTCCATAAAAAAATATAGTGAGAATGATGGTACATTATAGATAGATTGCTAAAAACCTACAATAACTCTTTCTTTATAGTTTTTTATATAACCCCACAAGTCTTGGAAAACTAGTATTTGTCATCATCTTGTAGTTTTCTCTCATTTGGTGGAAGAAATAATCTAACAAAGAAAAATATTGAGGAAATCAAGGAACAATAAGTTAGTGCATGAAAACAATGATTAAGGGGCTACTCAATCCATCTCAACAACTGTTAACTATAGATCATTACCACCTATAATATGTCATTGAGCTAAACTTCTCTTGCCCAAAAGAGTAAGGGAGAGATAGTTAGTAATGCTATGCTACTGCACTTTAGGTAGATGGAGAATTGGGCACTACTTTCTTTTAATATTTTCACCTAAGAACTTATAAGATTGCTAATCTGCTCAATATTGTTAAGCACTATTGGGTGTTAGGAAATCCATGCTTAAATTCAATACTAAATTTTGTCAGGATTTTGTTGGTTGCAAGATTAGCCATTATTAATCTCACAGCTAAATTTATGTTATGTACTATAGGATTTAGAACTTTCATATGTAAACATGTGGAAAATCTCTATCATGATATGAGGAAATAGACCTCTATGAGTCCATGTCTAGAAGTATGTTGAAGGATTGAAGATAGGAAGATTATCAAACCAAATTAATAAGGGATGTCTAGTTACCCCTGTCTCCAACCAAAAGGAGTCTATAAACATGCAACACTCTCTTAGGAGATAAAATTATAATGCCATATATGGTTGTAACAAGATGGAAACCTATCGAACTTGATTTTGGAACCTACTATAGTCTAGTGCTAAGACTAGACCAAGGAATGGTACTAGATCAACATGGACAATAGTCTAGG
>VDFB02148143.1:0-13050 GCA_007258455.2 Sequoia sempervirens
ATATATATATATATATATATATCTAAGTTAAGTTTGTGAAGTATGGAAATAATTTTAGTTTAAATTTGTAATGCAAAATCAATTTGAGAACTTCAAAATTCAAATTTAAATTTATGGTGGAGTCAATTATACTTGAATGATTTTTTTCTTGGCAATGTGAATTCAAAATGATCAAATTTATGTGCTTAGATATTTTACAAAGAAGAAATCATTTTTCACTTTTATCCATTTGATAAAAGTAAGACACACTTTCATGATTACAAATCAATAATACAAGCATAGAGATTAGTTATGTACACAAATTCTCACCTAAAGAAGAAAACTAAAAAAATATTTTTTGTCACAATGTATTGATCTCAAATATGATACTTGACCATATATTAGATCATTGAACATAATTTTCAACAAAATACTTTATTATTACAATAGATACTAAATCCTTGATCCATCTCTTATTATTTTAAAAAATGTATTTATATATATATCACTTATTATCTTAGATATTTATTATTAATATACATCAACATTATTCACATTTAAATTATTCGATATATTATGTTTTTCTTTTGTCAATTCTATTTTATCATATTTTATTGATCAAAATATTAAAAAAAAATAATTTAATTAATAGAATATAATTGATAAAAATTATATATTTTTTCTTTGATTTTATCATCCATCAAAATTCAAATTATCCCTAAAATACTATAAATATAAAATATGCCACAAATCATAAATTGTAAAAATAATCTAAATTTACTATAGAACTTTTAAAAAACAACAACGGTATTTTATTAAGGAAAAAATTAAATGAAATTTAGAAAGATGCACTTGGGTATTCACGGGCTGATTGAGAAACAAGGCAAATCGACTATGAAAGATGAGGCGTTCCTTCGCTTCGCTTCACCTCCCCAAGTCAGCCAAAAGAGGAGATATCCATTCCATGTTTAATCTCAACACAATGAAAGAGGAGAGTGAGACACTATTAAACGCGAGATGAAGGTGGTGATGGGGATGACAGAATATTGTAACATGAGACAAGTAACGCAATTATGACCAGCTTATCATCTAGTTGTACCCACCATAAACTCTTCTAGTTTTTCAATCATACGCAACATTTGTCCACTTTAATGGTCTAAACTCTTCTACACAGCTTTAGACACTCATTCTGTTCAGATTTTACTGTTCTATCATTTTAGGTCATTTTAAAAGTGATTTCTTATCTATGAATCTGATTTTTGAATTATTAAAAAAAATTAATTTCGTGGATTCTGGTCTATTTTATTAGTTATTGTGAGTTGATTAAGTATATATTTATGCTATTTATTTATATGTTCTTGAGTTAAAAGGAATTTACTAATATTCAATCAACATCTTCTCACCTTCAAAAATATGTTCTAATCTTAGAAGCATTTAAGATATAATTAGTAGAACACATCAATTTAATCTGTTAAAATGAATAAGAATCTGCATACTCATTCTTGTGCAATATTTGTTCTCTATCATTCTTTTACACAAGTGCTTTTGGGAGTTGAGTTCAAAGAACATGTCCTGTAGCAACATAATAATAACCTTCCAAATTTATTTATAAATAGTATGAGTCCTCAAAGTAGAGTGGAGAAGGGTGAATATTGTGAGATATTGTAAAAGTTCAAAACTAGTAAGATTAGATCCACATTGTAGAAGGATGGATCCATGGAAGGTGAGCTAGAAGCATAGACTTGATCTAGGATAGAGAATAAATCCAACAAAAAATTGGATGCAACAAACAAATAGAAACATCTAGTTTTCAAGGTGTATGTAGTGTAGGAAAATGTACTCCTTTTTCACACTTAATTTGAGAATAATTAATAATAAAATGAGCTTAATGATGCCTTAATTTAGTGTTGTAATATGTATTTTACATATTCACACAAGTTTAATGCCTTTTAATTAAAATGGACTTAATTGTGCCTTATTTTTCGGTGTTGTAAGGTGTACCTTTATACTTTCACATTAATCTAGGGATTTATTAATTAATTGAGGTTAATTTTCCTTAATTGGCCTCTTTAATTCAAATCCAAGCCTAATTAATTGCAATTTTTGAAGGATAAAACCTGACATTCATAAATGCCATAACATAATGTTTAACATTGAGCAATGTGAATCCTCATTTAGGCCTAAGACATAAATTTAAATTATGTTTTTTATGGTATTTTAATTATTTCAAATCTACAATTCAATGTCGACTTGTGATATTTGAATTTTAGGAATTAATGTTAAGATATGTATAAATAAGAGGTCATTTCACTATGTTTCACCTAGCAATTTGATCCTAGAAAGTTTTCATGAGCACCTAGACCATTCAAGTGAGCATTATGAAGAGAATTCAAGAGCATTTTCAAGGCATTCAAGGGTAGAATTATTGAAGATTATTTTAGCAATCAAGATTCCTTTCATCATGTCAAAGATTTATTGCATCATGCATGTTGTTTGAGCTAATATGATGGTGTAGAGTTCAATATCTATTCAAGAATTCAAAGGAATTGTTTCTAATCAAGTTTCATGATCAAGATCCACACCCATTAAGGCCAATTCATGCAAGCTCTAGATCTACAATCCAAGGATTTATCAAAGTTTTGGTAAGTTGTTACATAGAGTTGTTCATTCATAATTCCTTCATGTTTCATTGTTTTATTTCAAAGTTTAATTACCAAAATGGGGTTTGAACAAGGCAAACCCCCATTCACCTAAAAAATAACATTTTCTCTCTCTTTTGATGTGTGATTGCAAATTTTAGGTGGAAGATTCTTTGAAGAGAAAAATTGAAGAAAGTTGCAAAGTTATCAAACTTGCAAGAAAAGTTGTCATTTTATGGAAAATCTTCTACAAGATTTATTTCCAGTTGTCTGACAGTGAGAATCGAGAATCTGGGAGTGCAAACATAGCAAAAGAAAACCTAGAAACAAATATCAGAGAATCCTAGCCATGACCCATACGCCTAGTGAGCTTCAAAAGGTGACTTTTAGTGAAAGGTACACACCATTCTTCCCTTCCTAGATCCACCTTTTGATTATTTTTTCTATTAGTTTTGATTACTGTCCTTCATTTTCATTTTATAGCTTGCATTTTGGGTTCATTTGATGGTTTTATTCTTTCTCTCCAACATGCTATTTAGCTCATACCCTCACCCTTGCATAGAGAGGAAATTTGTTGATTCATACTTTGATTTTATTCACCTTTTGGTTGTTAGTAATCTCATTGTTGGGATCTCATTTCCTTGAATGAAAGTAGGAAAATAGGTTGTTTGTTGTGGTGAACCCCTCTTCCATAACAACCCCAACCTATTTTCCACATTTTCATTTTGGTGAACTTGAGTTTGATCATTGCATTTTTTAATTTTAGAGTCCTATTTCACCCCAGATTTAGATCTTCCATTCATTTGCATTTCTTTGCATTGAATTGAGTCTCATTTAGGGTGTCTAGTTTGCATTAACTTTGCATTGCATATAGGGTTTTAGGATTTGCATATTTGCATTCTTTAAATTTGAAAAATACAAAAAATAAATCATTTTACATATCATTTACATAGCATTACATCATATCCATTTGTATTTTAAAAATAGAAACAAAATTGCATATCAAATTAGGTCATCTAGGTTGTCATTTTGTCACATTTCACACTTGTATTCAACATTGAATTCACAAAAAATTAAAACTCTAACTTTCTGTATCAGATCAAAATCTGGAAACTATAGAAACTAACTCAAAAATATGTAAAATCCTTTTTAAAAACCCTCATTTAGGACCCATTCTCCCTAGGGTGAATGATTCCCTAATCAAGGTCATTTCTTGATTTTCTAGGCATTGAAACATTCATTTCTACATTTCTAGTTTCTATTCTCATATTTCTATTCCTATTTGTAGACTTTCTATTTCTTCAATTTGGTCATATTTAGCTTAATTTGATAAAATTAATGTATTGTGTGATTTTAAAATTGCATTTACAAGACATTATTTTCAAATTTTTGCATAGTGTAATAAAAAAATCACCTTGTTTTAAATCTGAAAATCTAAGAATGGACAAGTGTTTTAACAATATGTGGAAGTCCTTGTTCTCCTTGGTTGATGTTTCAAGTTTTGTTTCTGGCAATGATCCTAATGCAATTGAACCTAACCATGCTCAATCAATTCCTAATGAGTTTCCTCATGAAATTGACATCATAGGAGAAGATGATGCTAGCATGCATGAGTTCATAAATGATTACCTTAAGAATCTTGAGAATAATGCATCATTTTACCCTTCCATGAAACAACCAACAAAACTTGAGATGTTTGGTTTTTTAAATCCTAAAATTGAGTCACAAACTAAGCCTAAACTTCCAAAAATTAGTGAACCTATCTCCTCTAATCAAGTACATACCTACCCATCTTATTTTAACAAAGTGACCAACACTCCCATCAACCTAGAAGAGACTTATGACAAAGGCTTTAATATTTTAACCAACTAAGGATGCAACATAACTAATAAGCATGAAATTCATAAAATTTTAGAGAAACTTCCTATTGAAGAAACCAAAGGATTAGGACATCAAGGTCATTCTCCCACCATAAGTGTCCTCCTTCCTAAGGAACAACCAATGCCTCATAAGAATGATAAGGGAATCTTAGGCCATCCTCCTCAACATCTATCTCAACAAATTGGTGAATCAAGAAAGAAATCTAAACCTTAAAAACTCAAAATTTTTCCATTCCCACATACTCAAATATAAATTGAATGAAAAATGGAACACCTACTTAAACAAGGTTGGATTAAATTGCCACCTCCTAGCAGAAGTAGTAAAACTAAGAAAAACATGAATTATTGTGCATATCATATAACTCTTGGGTATCTTACTGATGAGTTTTGTTCATTAAAATTGATATTGAGCGATATTTATCTTGATGATGATGATTCCTATGATAAACTATTTAGATAACAATTACATGCATTTTTCTCCTTGCTATGTAATAGTTGTAGGACCATAACACCCTCACTATTACATGTTTTGCTATGTAATAGTTGTAGGACCATAGGACCGTAACACATAGTGGGGGAAAGGGGTTAGATATCCTTTTCCTAGTTTTGGCACTTGATGTTGTCCCTTTGGCTAGTTTTCCTCCTTTTGTATACACTGAATAAGATTGGGATGTGGACAGCCTGCTATAGGTTGACTTACATGTGCCTTATGATTATTTTACTTTGTTTTCTTTCTCATGTTTCTTTAGGTGATTTCATGTGCATACTATGATGCCCCGTAATGTTTTGTTTGATGTATCTCTCTCTTCATGTGAATTCCTCTATTTGTACCTATATTCTTACATACGTTGTAAACATTTTATCTTTTCATTTGTCTTTGGTTTTGGGGATGACATAAGGTGTCAAGACATTTAAGTCTCTTTCATGTTGACCCAAAGGATTTTTCTTTGTTTTTGATCTTTATGTGTCATTCTTCTAGTTCTTTGAGTATTTGGGGAATGATGACATTTCTAAGCTCTATAACAACATCATAGCAAAGATATACTAACCCCGAATTTGTAGATCCCTAATGTATTTTTGGGGGCAACCCCTCCATTTTTCATGGCATTGCTTCATTTTGGAAAAATATGACTTGGAATAGGGCTTTCTGAATAATCTCTCATGTCTTAGGATTGAACATTGGCTACTTTAAAGCAATTTCTCACAACAATGGTGTTAGAAACCGCTTTAAAGTGGGGGCATACATTGGTAATATCTTTCAAAAAATTTCATGTTTCATGATGTGACTTTCTTACTTTTTGTGATGCGTCTTTTTCTTGGTGGTTTCATTGAGTTTGATGTCCTCCAAGAGTGTGATATTTCTTAGCATATGACTTTCCTCTTAGTGGTGATGTGACACACTACATTCCCTAAGTTTCAAAACTTTTACTCTTGACTTTTCCACTCTTGGAGATATTAGGCATGATGTTCCCTAAGAAGAAGACCTTACATGAACTAAGCAGAATCCCTTTGAACAAATTTTTTTTCTAGCATTATTGTTTATAAGTTTTTAGCATAATGTAGCTTGCTAACTTTGTGAAGCTCAAACCCTAAATTAAAGGCCACCTAGCTTTCCTGTGGAGACTTGTCTTGTTCATAGGTGCTAAGATATCACAACTTGTTAAGCCTTATGGATCACAAAACATTGCCTTGTGGTGCCTTATTGAAGTTGTCAAGAGGATAGATTTGATATGGTATGGGAGCCTAATATGATTCTCTCATTTTCCACCCTTTGGGAGACTCACCTAGTGGATAGCTTGAAGTTCCGCTACCTTGGAGTGAGCACAAAACAAAAATATTAGATGTGGTCCATGCCAATCGAATAGTCTAAGCTTGATCTTCCTAGTCTTTGATGTTGTATGATTGTGTGTCTTTGCCATTGCTACATGCATGAGTTTCTTCAATGTCTACTTTAGTTTGAGTTTGCGCTTGCACTCATCCTCGCACTAAATTAGGGGCTAAATGTAGTGTAGGAAAAAGTACTCATTTTTCACACTTAATTTAGGATAAATAATAATAAAATGAAATTAATGATTCCTTAATTTAGTGTTGTAATATGTATTTTACATATTCACATTAAGTTTAGAGCCTTTTAATTAAAATGGACTTAATTGTGCCTTATTTTTTGGTGTTGTAAGGTGTACCTTTACACATTCACATAAATCTAGGGCTTTAATAACTAATTGAGGTTAATTTTCCTTAATTGTCTTCTTTAGTTCAAATCCAAGCCTAATTAATTACAATTTCTTAGGGATAAATCCTAACATTCATAAATGCCATAGCATAATGTTTAACATTGATCAATGTGTGTCCTAGGCAAGTCACCTAAGACCCATTCACCATAGGGTGAATGGGCCCTCACTTAGGCCTAGGACCTAAATTCAAACTATGTTTTTTGTGGTACTTTAATGATTTCAAATCCATAATTCAATGTCGACTTGTGATATTTGAATTTCTAGAATTAATGTTAAGATATGTATAAATAAGAGGTCATTTCACTATGTTTCACCTAGCAATTTGATCCTAGAATGTTTTCATGAGCACCTTGAGCATTCAAGTGAGCATTATCAAGAGCATTCAAGAGAAGATTTATTGAAGATCATTGCATAAAACAAGATTCCTTTCATCATGTCAAATATTTATTACATCATGCATGTTGTTTGAGCTAATATGATTGTGTAGAGTTTAAGATCTATTCCAGCATGCAAAGGCATTGTTTCTAATCAAGTTTCATGATCAAGAGCCACACCCATTAAGGAAAATTCATGCAAGTTACAAATCTAAATTCCAAGGTTTTATCAAAGGTTTGGTGAGTTGTTACATAGAGTTGTTCATTCATCATTCCTTCATATTTCATTGTTTCATTTCAAGGTTTAATTACCAAAATAGGGTTTGACAAAGGAAAACCCCCATTCACTTAACAAACAACATTTTTCTCTCTTTGTTGTGTGATTGCATATTTTAGGTCAAAGATCCTTTGAAGAGAAAAATTGAAGAAAGTTGCAAAGTTGTCAAAGTTGTAAGAAAATTTGTCATTTCGCGAAAAATATTCTACATGATTTATTTTTGGTTGTCCAATAGTTAGAATTGAGAATCTAAGAGTGTAGACATAGCAGAAGAGAACCCAAAAACATATTTCAGAGAACCCTAGCCAAGACCCATTTGCCATAGGGTGAACAAGTCCTTGAAGTGAGCTTCGAAAGAAAACTTTTGGTGAAAGGTACACATCATTCTTCCCTTTCCAAATCTTCCTTTCGATTATTATTTTTTATTAGTTTTGATTATTGTCCTTCATTTTCGTTTTATAGCTTTCATTTTGGAGTTTGCTTGATGGTTTTAATCTTTCTCCCCAAATTGCTATTTAGCTCATACCCCCTTCCTTGCATAGAGAGAAAATTTGGTGATTTATACCTTGATTAGATTCACCTTTTGGTTGTTAGTCATCTCATTTACTGGATCTCATCCTTGGATGAAAGTAGGAAAATAGGTCCTTTGTTGTGGTGAACCCCCCTTCCATAACAACCCCAACCTATTTTCCACCTTTTCACATGGTAACAAAAAATTATATTTTAGATTCTTTGTAAGAGTCACACATTTATAAATCAACAAGCTAAGTATCCTTGCTATTTTACATTTACTTTCTTAGAGTAGTATTTAATTCATAATTACATATACCCACATATTACCATTAGTTAATCTAGGTTTTAACTAAAAAAGTATTTGATTGAACCCATTTTATTTCTTAGCCTAAGTTAAGCTCAAGGAAAGAGTTATTTTCTTGTATAATATATTTTTTTTTTATAAAACATTTATGCTAATGTAAAACCTTATTCAATATATATTTATCCATGTCTTATTGGGTATTTTTCATTCAATTTAATTCACTTTTTAACCAATCAATCAAATCAATTTAATTTTTTATTTTAATGGTTGTAACAATTTTTCACATTAAATGTAGATTGACATACATTTCCATCATGCTACTACTTCATCCAAATTTCCCTCTTGCTTTAGTGAGGTGGCCATTGGAAATTAAATATTTTATTCATTTTTTATGATATACCATTTAAATTAGGTGGTAACTATTTTATAACTATCAATATTGGATGACAAATTAACATTTCTATTGGTTGTTGATATTTAAGATATAAAAGGCTATCATAGTAGCAAGTAGATCCATAGCTCCATGCTTCTTAATAGAAAAATTAGGATTGACACAAATCATGTTAAGATGTAGATTCTAGATATCAAGCCAACTGAGAAAGTCTCTAACATTAACTTAGTGTATTTTTAGTCAAGATTGAATTTTGCATACAAATTTCAAATAATTTATCTTGAAGATAACTGTCATAGACATAGGAGTGACCTCCAATTCTAGATATATTTTTTGTTATTTCTAATGTGATTGTTTGAAGGTTTCTAATTTTATAACAAGCTAACTTTTATAAAGGAAATTTTTTATAGCTATATGTCACCAATTATCTAATTTTGATATTTCTATTCCTATCTTCAACATATTTTTTGTAGTTACCTTTTCGGAAACTTTCATTTCTCTAGTAGCCTTTATCCTTAGACTAATAAAAGACATTATATTTATAGCATTTTTGTGGATTTTGTCACCTAAAATTACCCCTATTGAATTTAGTTCAATATTTTAGAAATGCAATGGGAGTGATATCTCAAGTGTCTAGGACCTTGCTAAATTTGAGATTGGACCTATGAACATTGGTTCTTTCCTAAGCCTAAATGTAGGTTTTGATCCAAATCTACATAGATAAAAATAATGCCTAATCCAACTCTAATAACTCATAAGGAGAAGGGATAAGGAAAACAACAGAAAAAATAAAAATGGTTATGCACCAAGAATTAATTGAATTCTATCCTTGCTTATAACAACATCTAAACCTATGAAAGGTTGCAAATTGACACAAATATCTACTTTCACTAGATCCTATAAGAATGTATGAGGGTGAGGGGTTTAAAAAGAACTAAGAGGCGAGATATAGTCACAATAAACAATAAAATAAGATTAAAATACTACAAATCTAAATATATTAATTGAAGCTTGACATACATAGCATATATCTCATGAAAGAGGAAAAAATCATTTGTACATGGAGGTAAGAACACTTAATTAGCATTGTAAGGGAAGCAAAAGGATCCACACACAATTTTGTTAAGTGTAAGAATACAAAGCATAGAAGAATGATGAGAAAAAATAAAAAGAAAAAACTTCATTTATTGGTTGAAAGGTTTGAGTAATTTTTTTACAATTTTAGAAACAAAAAAAATATTACAAAAAAGTTTTACTCCTTTTTCTATCCTCTATTAAAACTAATAACTTCATATTGTACAAGGATTGTTAGGTCCCTAATACTTTTAGGGGAAGACACACAATTTGCAATAAATTATGTGATCTCCTATGGTTACACTACATAGAATTCACATGACCTAGCCATTGTTCATTAATGTTTTGTGAAAAAATATGTCCCTTTTAAGTCTAGAGACATCTAGAAGTGTGAAAATATAACCTCTATACCCCCACCATATCTCTGAGAATTTGAGCTGATTGTAAGGACCACAGAATTGTCCAACAAATTTATGTGGCCCAGGAGTGGTGTAGACAGAAATCGAACTCCCAATTTGACACCAATTAAATGAAAGTCAACAACCCAATCTTGCCTTTAGGCAAGAATTCAATTTGATAATTTCATTTATCGATCGAAATCCATTCAATTTGTAATTCCATCCAATAAACCATTACATATGAACAATTTAAATTCACATTCCACATTCAATTTTAAATTCAATTAAATGATTTTCTTTCCCAGTCTACAAACAAAAATACATTTGACAATTTGCAAATATCTTAATCTTATTTACAAATTTAGATTCTTTCCAGTCACTCTTCTTTATATCGCCACGGTCTGCTCTTCACATATTTCTTCAAAACTAGCACTAAATCATAGCCCCCTCAACTTATTTATATCTGCATTCTCATTTTAAAGACGCCATTTCAGTGGCCAACCCCCTTTTATAATATAAATTTCCACTTCATTTTGAAATCACTACTTCACTCCTACGAACCCCCTCTAAATCTCATGCATTTTATTGTGCTCTCTTAAATGTGACGCGACCCCTCTACATACTCAGTATGAAAATTTATTACTCCAAATTCCTATGCGTGACTTCCTCTTCTAAGTTCTGCATAACCCTCCATTACTATCCTACGCATCCCTTATTCTCTTCTTTTCCAGGCTTATGTGTCCTCTACTTTCTTTGGCTATCACTTTTTCCATACACCCGTTCCCCAAAACCAAATCTGCATATTTTTAATCTTCAAATGGGGTTTCCCTGCACCCGGTGGCAGCATGGTCTTCCCTCTTTCTTTGCGACCCCTACAATTCCCCTTTGTTTTGTTTTCCAGTTTGCCATTTTCCCTCCAAAAAATGGCGTCACCCCTCCTCCCACATGGTGATTTCTCTGTTTTTTGTCTTTATTTAAAGCTTTAGCTCTACCCCTCCTCCCCTATGACTTGTTATCCTCTATGCAACCGCTTTATTTATTCATACTTGTCTCTTCATCTACTATGATCCCTTATATTTTTTTTTCATCCTATATTCGACATTGCATTTTAAACTAATTTAAACTATTTGACGTTTAGTTCAAATTCATGAAAACCAAAGGGAAATAGAAACTTCAAAACCATCAACCTATAAATCTATTTATCCATTATTTTGTGACATAGTGGGAATACTGAAACCTCACAAATTCCTTCTTCAATAATTATTTGAGCTCTTCAAAACTTTATTAGTGCTAACACTTTTAAATATGACTTTCAATATTTTCTCATTGAATGTTTTTGACACTTAAAAGTCACATTAATGATGCAAGCCTATCAATAGAGAACATCAACCAAAACTGAAAAAATTGAAACAAATCCAACAAAACTAAAATTTCATCTTTTTGGTTGATGTAGGATTGTGCATTCACTAGAGATGCTTCTACATCAGATACACCAAGTAGAAATTTTATAAGCATAGGGTCACAAAGGTGGAGTTGAGTAGTCAAACTACTCTTCCAAGTTGCAACCAACCTAATGTGAACCAAGATTCCCAACCTACACAAACACAACAAACAATCAATAGATTAGATCAAATGCAAGATTAAAACCATGATTCCTCAAGAAATCCATTTGAATGCAAAAGAAAAGGAATGAAATGAAGAACACAACAAACTCAAAACAAAGATATCAAATCCTATTCTAACACAAAGAAAATTCTTAATCTCTTGAGGGAGTTGGTGCCAATTTGATGTGAAAATTGGCCCTTTCCCAACTCCAATGATGTGATGAAGATGATTGATGAAAGATGCATGCTTGTGGTGATGACTTCAATGGAGCTCCATGTTGAAAACCTGCAAAAAGCCTAACTATGCTTGGATGAATTTTATGAAGGTTGCTATGAATTTGAGTATAGCTATTCCCAAATTGCAGATGATGGAATGAGGGAATGAAACCTCTTATTTATAGAATTATATAATGGAGAAATGCCCAAAAATGAAACAATGTGGACAAGAATCAACCAATGGCAAGATGCCACTTGGCTCACCATGTGGTTCTAAGCTGATAAATGAGCACATTTTGGAGAATGTGCAAAGAGGGGGGAGATTCAAATTCAAAATATGGCTTTGGAGAGGGAGAAGAAAGATTCTTAAATGCCAAGTGGGAGACATGTAAGAGACAATGTAAGAGGAGTTAATGCTATGTTGGAGGACAAGACATGTGGGAGGGAAAATTCAAATTTGAAGAATATTCCATCTTGATGCCCTTTTTGAATGAAATTAGATGAAATAATAAATCAAATAAATTGATTTATTGTGCAAGTGGGAAAAGCTAGAGGATGTGACATGAATTAGATTAGATTAATTAGGATTTGATTAATTTAAGAGAGGATTAGGTGATTTGAACATTTGATTTAGATTTTTGGATTTAGATAAATCAAAATGAGAGGAATAATGATTTTAGACTTAATTAAATAATATTTGATTTATTTAATTAAAGAGGACGGTGTTAGCTTTAAATCAAATAAAGATTAATTTATTTAATTTAAATGAGATGACTTTAGAGATTAATTAAATAAAATGAATTATTTAATTAAAAGAGGGACTATAAGATTAATTAAATAAAATGATTTATTTAATTAATACGAGATGATGACTTAATAAGATAAAATTGATTTATTTAATTAAGGGATGAAATGTGATGAATTTAATTAAATGATTAGCGAGAGATGAATCACGATGAATTCTAGGTGTTAGTAAAATCAGGATGGTACATGTACATTTCACGATGTCTACACCTATAATGAACTCTATTACTTTCCAGATCTCAAGATGTCATTCTTTCTCTTTTTCCAACACCTCACCGGAACAACTGTTACCCTCCTCTCACAACTCTTCTCTACATTATTCTTCCCTCTCATGAACTCATGTCCACCATAGACTGTCCTCCT
>VDFB02148144.1:0-38605 GCA_007258455.2 Sequoia sempervirens
GTGTACATCACGGTATTTAGAGCATGTAGAAGTGATCAACATGTTGAGCATGATCGAGGCTAGAGAGATCAAGAACATGATGTGGCCCCATCAGGTAAGACGACCACTCTAAATTTCTTTTAAACATGTTTAATTGCAATTGGTGTATTAATTAATGTAACCTTTTTTGTTTCAACTTTAGAGCATGTAGAGCGTCATCAACGTGTTGAGCATGATCAGGCTAGAGAAGATCAGGAACATGATGTGGCCCCATCAGGTAAAGAGGACCACTCTCATGTTCTCTTAAACATATTTAATTTCAATTGTTGTATTAATTAATGTAACCTTTTGTGTTTCAACTACAGATCAAGATTTAGAGGGTGTTCAGCATGTTGAGCATGACTCTATGAAAAAAGTTCAGGAACATGATGTGGACCCATCAAGTAAAGAGAACCACTCTAATGTTATTTTAATTAATGAAATACTTGTAACAATAATAATAAAACATATCAGTTTAACATTTCTTTCTTATTGCAACAGACCCACCCTTGCAGCGGCTTCCACGTCATGAGTAGACGACTAGGCGTACATTAAGATCACACGCAGAGGGAAGAACAACTAAAGGGGGGAATGTGATATTGATTTAGAAAATGATACTCCAATTCACTTTATGTAGCTTTAAAAGAAACAAAAAAAAAGTGATTGTAATCATATCATGACAACCATATTTTTGATAATATGTAAAAACTAAAAGAATGAATATTATATGTTAATGAATGAATGTGAATATGTTAATTAATGAATGTTATATGTTAATGAATGAATGTTATATGTTATTAATGGATGAATGAATGATTAATGTTATATGATTGGGTATGGGGAATTGATAGTGATGTGAGGGGGGGAGGGGCCAAATGAGCTTCCACCGTCACGTGGTTGGCCCTGTTAAGTAGAGAATATTAAACTATTCTCGAAACAAAGAGAAGCTCAATAAGGTAATGCACTTTTCAATATAAGAAATGCATCGTTTGAAGCATCAAACCAATATGCAAAGATGAAAAAAAGTGATAAATTTTCACTATGGTGGCAGAAAAATGATTCTTTATACCCTGAATTAGTCATCAGTCTCCGCGATGGTACATTTCAACGAATATTTTTTTTTTAAAAAAATTGCATTATTTTGTCGCAATTTCGACGAAAACAACCGACGAATCACTGAAAAGGTCCGATGAAGTTGTTATAGCTGCGACGAAGGCTTCATCGTAACTCCTTGTCGATTTCGTCACAATTTCGACGAACTTTTGGTGTTGTTTCGATGCTCCTCCTTCCCCATTTCGTCGAAATAGCAAGGAACTTCTGGTGTTGTTTCAACGCTACCCTTGCCCATTTCGTCGAAATGGTGACAAACTTCTAGTGTAATTCGTCGGTGGATACATGAAGTTTTCGTCGATATTCTGATGAACATCCAGACCATTTTATGATGCCGACGACCGACGAATCTGTGCCGTTATTTCAACGTTTAATTCATCGTCGGCCTTGCGACAAAAAAATAGTGACGAAAATGTTTTCATCATTTCATCGTTGTTCCGAAAAAGATTTGTCGAACGACCGATGAACATCTGGGAAAATGGTGTCAAATTCAGTAGTGAAATATATCATATATATCCGCATTAAGTATAACATCAATTAGGTCAACCTAATTAGATGTAACAATCAAAATATACTTTGTCAGTTCCAAAACTTTTCATCCACACAATGTGCCACAATTCAAAACTCAAAAAACCTTTAAAATAGGTCAACATGGACCTATAATAGATCCCACATAAGACAACAACACTTATTCAATCTTTGCACAACATCAAACATGTTAGACTGTTAGCATGACATAGGACCTAAGAGCAAAATCCTTCAACTGTGCATCTACATCTTGACACGTGGACCTAAAAACTTGATTCCATCTAGAATCCATACTCTACTTCCATCTAGAAACTTATCCTCAAAAGTGAAAAAGAAAAAACTCATCATTAGAGAAGTGTGGAATCTCCCACATAACTGTACTATACAGAAAGTAACTGTGAATTGCTAGGCCGAACCCTGTTGCTCATAACTTTCAATCCTCTTTCTAAAACATGATAAAATTTTGGGATTAGATACATCTAACATCTAACAAAATAATGTTAGAAACACATAGTGAAGCTTTCATTTGCAAAATGGTGTGGACCCAAAAACCAATGCCCAGTTACATTAAACTGGCAGTTTGACACTTAGCCAATTTTCCACACAACTGATATTTATGGACCAAATCAACTAGAAAAAATTTCTTCCTCAACAACTCAAAAACCTGTTAGAACAAATTAAAATGATTCGCAACAATGTTGACATCAATGACAACACTACATTACATCGTTATGTGCCTTCCATGCTCATGTTGCCAAATAGCATCATCAATGACAAACTTCCAACATAATATGTTTTTGGCTTTTGCATCTTAGGAAATAAATTTTGATTTCCTCCAATTCCACCACTTGATCCCAAAAACTTCCTGAACAAATTAATCAAATTTTGTAAGGGATAGGGTTGATTGCTAATAACTGTATTCTCACAAAAAATGCTACATCCTCTTTACTCATATCCAAACCTTCCACCATACCAATTTTTTCCCCTATTAATTTGAGACAGTCTCCCATCTAAAATTCTAGAGGTAGGTTATATAGTCTTATCCAAAAAGTAGAATTGGATGGATATTTTGATCTAGGATTAAATTTCCTCTCCCAATTTTGTACATAGATAGGGTTATCTTCACACCACAAGGCCATAGAATTCACAATTTTATCCCATTCCTTATCTATTCCATTTCACCACAAATAAATGCTTTTACAAAAAGATAATATGAATGGATTTTACCCAATTATTCTTTATCCAATTATAGATCTTGCTTCTTTCTATATTTTTTCCTATTATTCTTCCAATTAGGGCTTTATGTGAAAGAGTCTTGGCTTCCATATCAAAATGGTGGGGCGAGGGGGGATTGGGATCTATCATACCGAACCCCTATCCAAACTGTTGTTATAAAGGGGTGGGGGGGATGCACCCAACGAGAAAGTTTCGTTAATTAATCAGCTTGCTAGGATAAGCGAACTAACCAACCCTCCTCCCACCGGGGGATTGGGGGATGAAGAGCAACAACAAGCCCCCCGGTGGCCATAGCCATTTCAGTTTAAGTGGATTAGATTATATACGTAACATGACTATAGCTATAGGTCGTCTACTTCCCCTATAGATAGTAGGGCCAATAGGGTGGGAGGGTTGGGTGAGGGGGGATTATTAAAGGGAAATTAATATCCTCCACTATGTTTGCATTAGGGTTTGAATCTTCTTTCAATAATACTTCTTTCCTTGTGGCATTAGAATTTCTAATATCCTTAAAGGTTTTGTGACTTGGAAATCCTTGAAAATTATTGTTTTTCTGCCCTAGAGGAATACGATTAGTACCAGAAGTGAATAGGGGAAGCTACAATTGATTATTCTAATAAAAACCTATATTTTCTTATTATTGCAAAGATTCATCATTTTCACTTTCATGTAATCCATTCTGATCAAATTTTATTTTTTATCTTACAAAATGTTATTCTACCTTCATTTGATTAATTAAATCATCAATGCAATGCAAAGGATATTTTTCTTGATGGTTACTTTATTCAGCATTCTACAATTAATATATAACCTTAAGGTCCCATCCTTCTTTTTTAAAAACACCACTAGTACTCTCCAAGGTGAAACACTAGGTCTTCTCAACCCCTTATCCAATAATTCATGAAACTATATCTTTAACTCTTGCAATTCGGTAGTGTTAATTATATGGAGATTTAGATATAGGTTAAGTTCCTCTAAACACATCTATCAAAAAATCAAACACTCATTTTTGGGGTAACTATGATAAGTCATCAAGAAAAAAATATTTATAATCCCAAAGAAAAGGATGCTTTTCAAGAGTTGGAGAATTCATTTCTTCATTTTCATCAAAATATACTTAAGACATTTGGTTTCCCTTTATTCTTTTGTCTTTGTTTAATTTCACTACAAATATAGTTTCTAATATTATAAGCTTATAAATACCTTGAATTGTGACTATGAACCCCCTATCATAACACATTCCACCACCTTACTAAAGCAATCCACACAAGTCCTATGGTTTCTCAACCAACTCATTCCAATTATAATATCATAAAATCCTAAGGGTGCAACATATATATATATATATATAGATATATTTTTTTAGAAAACTAATGATGACATCCTTTAGGTATTTACTTACTAATGCAAGAGCATCCAAGGTGTAAAAAAAATATTGCATCCCCAAAAAAAATATCTATTTTAATTTTTGTTAGGTATAGTGAATCATTCTTTTAAGGATTAAAAATGGTAGGATTAATTGCTATTTTTAGTAAGTTGGAAGGGCTAAAAAAATAGGTTTCTATTTTTAGTAAGTTAGAATTTGTGCATGTATGGGCATGAAATCTTATAGAGAACTCCAAAATGGTGAAATGAAGCCAATGGTGAAGAAATCAGTTCAATATCATTTGTCACTTATGAGATATTAATATTTTGTCTTCAAAATCCCTTTAAAAATATTCCAAGTCAATTTTGAGGCACCTAAACATTTTGAATCGGCCCAAAAAGTGGCCAAATATCAAAAGTACCATTTATGGGCCTTTTGTGGCCTTACTGCCTATTGAGATCTTTTCAACGGTGTGAACAATTTATAAATCTGATGCTCAAGTCAAAAGTTATGGCTCTTAGAAGTTGGACTAAAATTTAGAAATTTTCAAAGGCCAAAAGTTAGGGTAATTGAATTTGTTGGGCACCAAAAATAGAAGTGATAGTTCATAGGAAAGTGGAAAAATCAGATAAAGTGGTTATTGTTGCACCTTTTGCACACATGCCCCATAAAATGAGGACCCCTTTTTTTTGCTTTCACTCACGTCGGTTTGGTTTTTTCTTTCGCCTTTTCTTTTTGGTCCTTTTACTTGGGTTGCTATGGAAATTTGAAATCCCCTTGAAAATCTTAAAATTTGGTTGGGTTTTCCTTTGTGGGTTTTGCACTGTGGAATTCCCTTTGTGGGATTCCACAATGCGGCATGTAGGTTTCCATCTCGTGGATTCCGATGTTAAGTTTGTTATTTGTGGAATTTTTCTTGTGGGTTTCCTAGTGTGGAATTCCCTTTGTAGGATTCTATACCAATGGTGCCACCTCGTATGACATCTACACCCTCCATTCTCATAGATGTCTAGCATCCACACTTACCATCTTCACACTACCTTCCAACCCACAAGTTCATCATTCCCATAGCTTGCCTGCTCCTACATTTGGGTTTCCTGCATCCTTATTGGCTTCAAGTTTCCACAGTTGCATTTGATGGGTTTTATTGTGCGTCATCATCTAAGGTGCATTTATTCAACCATTAATGGTTTGAACCTATAAATAGGATGGTGGAGGGAGGTCATTTTCACCCTGCTACATTGTGGATTTTGAAAGTTTGGAGCTCTCAAGGTCTTCCTGTGCATTCTTAGCTTCCGCCCTTTCGTTGCTAACAGAGTTAGAATTCTATTACTTCGTACACATGATTGTGTGCTTCAAGTAGATCAAATGATGGTGGTTCCATGTGATTTGAATGATAGAATTGTTGGGTTTTCTTTGTGTTGCTTCAAGTTTCAGTTTCCTCCACATAGGTTTCATGGCATTTCCTAGCCATTTACTGCTAAGGTTTCCACCATCTTAGGTTTTTAAGGTTAAAATTCAACCCTTCACAAACTTGCACTACAGTGGCTCCCTACACGGGAAACCACTTGCGAGGATCTACTCTCTTAATGCCACCCCATGTGGTCTCCACATTGCATGTGTCTACATAGGTCTAGTCCTACAAAGCCTTGGTCTGCAGAACTTTGACCATAGGTTTCCGCCTTATAATCACCCCCCCTCAACACATAGGCTTGCACATTTTTAAATTTGATAAAATTTAGGTTTGGAGCTTCCCTTTTAAAAATTATCTATGAGAATTCCCATGCAAGAATCCCAATGCAAAAATCCATGATCTAAATGCCAAGTACTGACCTCTATCCTCTCAGCTTTAGCAAATCCTTTTCCTACATGACCAAAGAACAAAGTTGCAAAAATTGACTAAGTGTTTCACCTGTGCGGAAATTTGTTGTGAATGTTCCAGTGTATGTTTCCATGCATGGATTTCCCGTCAAACTGCACCATGTTCATCGAAACCCATAGTGCTTATCCCCGTAAACCCCTAGAACCTACAAAGTCCATCCCCACAATCCTATGGCTTCCGCATTCTCTATCCCTGCAAGATTGAAAAACCCACAAATGATTGGAAATTCCTGCAAATTGGTTATTTTGATGAAATTCTCTTTGAAATTTAATGATTTTAAAAATGATATTTCATGATTTAGGCATGATGATGCATAATTTACATGAGAATTGATCTCATTCTTTTTGCATAGCCAATTTTCTTATTATGTGTCATTTTGCAAATTTTATGAAAAAGTAGAAAAGGCTGAGAAGGTAGAGAAGACATGCAAAATGAAGTACAAATTCCACAGCGTTGAGGTGACTTTTAAGATCTCATCCACTTGGGATAATATTTCTAACACTGACCTTAGCCATATCGATATCGATGAATGCTAAGAGCAGAACCTCAATGCTCTAAAGATCGAACTATCTAAGAAGATCAAGCGAAGCGGGATGTCCACCCTCGCTAATTAGTCCTAAATTGATCCATGTATATAGGGAATTCTATCATAAAGAATCCCAAAGAATCATCTCAACAAAATGAAGGGTGGTGACAGATTTTTTGGTTCCTTCTATTGTGAAAGCGTTTGGAATCCCTTTATTCACACAAATGGAGGTGATAAGGAAAGCCTATGCAACCAAGGTTTTCGAGGAGGGTACTGGAAATTTCCTGTAAGTCATCAACAAGAAATGGATGCACACTCCCTAGGAAAGTGCAGGTAAGTTACCCAAGAAGTTATATAGGAGCGACTTCAATGATGAAGTCAACAATCTGGTTACTCTACTAAGTAGGGTTGGAGGGTTTCCCATTTCCTCCACATTCAAGGAATGGATGTTCTTCTTCATCAAGGAGATACTAAGAGGATAAATCAAGTTTGATTGGGCTAAGATGATCAGTGAAAATGTGAATGAACAGTTTTATATAGTAAAGAAATTTTTTGAGTTTTATATGACTTCATATGGTGTCTACCTCTTGGCGGTTAACTTTCCGTACAAGGAACTCACTTGCAAGGGTAATCTTGGGATAGGCCTTGATAATTACATTGTTTATGATTGCTATCCATAGCTCCAATATAGGAATTTCAAGTGCAATTACAAAAGAGTGAATGATACATTCACTATGCATATCGTCAGATCATTGCAGGGAGATTTTGGTACAAGATTGTCTTATTTTGTAAAATGTATGATAAAGTGGTTTGGATATTGGTTTATCCAATTCTCAAAGTTCACTTATTTTCAAATAGAGGGATTTTCGGTGTTCGTTACAAATTACTGAGGTACCCTATGGATACGAGTGTGCTACTAGAGTTAACTAGACAACTGGGTACCTCACATCATTTGCTACAATTGAAGCATAGAGTTGGGGTTCCATACCCCACAAATTTTGGAAGGGGATTGTATACTTGTCCCTTGAACACATCTGTAAAAAAATATGAAACAAAAATTTAGGAGTTTGGATTTTTATTTCAAACTAAAAGAGGAAATGTGGATCCTCTAGGGAAAATATAGAAGTGGGTTGGGAAGCATGTACACTAGCTACACATTTAAGACTTCTAGGAAAACTATGAGAATGACCATGAATTAAGGAAGAGGGTGTACATGAGAGTGTCTCTCAAATTTATTCAAACTCTCAACCTGTACACAGTCCCTAATCAATTAAAATAAGATGAAAATGTCCTTGACAAAGAGCGCTATAACAAGGTGGTTAATTTACCTCTTCCATTGTTAGGCTGGACAAATGAGGAGGAAGTTGATATTGATGTAATCACTCATCTGATGCTAAGAAGGAACAAGAAGTGGGTTGAGGCACAAATTTCTCTCCTAGAAAAATAAAATTTTGAGCTCACCTATGGTGAGATGGATAAAGAGGAGGCACATGATAGTGATGATGGTGATGAGAAGACTGATGAGGAAGAACATACAAGAGAAGCATCAAAAACAAGTTCTTCTAGCAAGGGTGACTTATCTCCTCTAAACAAAAGGGATAGAAAGAGAAAGGAGGTGGAAGAGAGACATCCCACATAATCCTTGGGTTTGCAATAGAAAAGGTATAGAGGTCAGTAGGCCCACCTCAAACAAAGCTAATAAAATGAGCATGGTGGTCATGGAGACCATTCAAGAGGAATCATCACCACTAGAGGATTCCCAAGTACCACCTCCTCCCACTCACCCACTCCCACCTTCACCACCTCACTCTATTGCTTTGCTTCCTTCCATTCCCACTCTGCCTCCACCTACCCTTTCCTCTCTGCCTACCATTGACATCTCCATCCACCTCACATATTCCGCTCCCATAACTTACACCATCCTAATCGAATCCTCTCCATCTTCCTCTACCACATCTTCCCCTTCCTCTTCCATTCTCTCCAAACCCCAAATCACCTTATCTATGCTGCCACCCACCATCTCTCCCATTCCACCTTCCATTTCCTCCACTACTCTACTAGAGTCTTTCTTGTCTTATTTGAAAAATCTACCAAAAGAGGCATCAAAGGTTTTGTTGTCCCCGATAAACAAGCCTTTGATGGATCATCTTACCGCTTCTTTTCCCACTTCTCCCACTCTATCGGTGCTTGAGCCTCCAAAGATGGAAGGTATTGAGAAGATTTGGGAAGAAATGTGGCAACAAGAGAACCAAAAACTTGAAGATATGGTTGCATCTGAAGAAGAGCAGATAGAACCTAAGTATGATGAACATGCTGAGGATTCAAAAGAAGGCCTTAGAATTGTCAAACTAGGTGGTAATATGGAGGAGGATAAGGATGAAAATACTTTGAGGGAGGATAAAATGGAAGAATTCCATAAAGAAGAGTTGCACGAAGAAAATAAGGAAGAAAATAAGAACGAAAAAGGATCAGTAAGAAGAGGGAAGCATGAAGAGGAAGAAGATGGTAAGGATGACAAGGTAGTAGGAAAGGAGGAATTATTGAAGAGGAACCAAAGGGAAATGAGGAAGAACATAAAAGGAAAAAAGAAGAGGAGTTGCATACAAAAGCAACAAGAGGCTTCTACCTCATCATCCTTGTCACAAATGGTTGCCCATTCATGGTTGGAGCAACAATTGAAAGATAAATCTCCCTTTATCAAAGATCCATGAGAAAGCTTCAAGGTGATCTTGGCTTATGCAAGACAACAAACAAAAAATAAGAAGGCTAAGGTATGATCGTGCATCAGTAAGGATGCCTTTGGATCATGCACCATGCATATTTCTACTCCAATTTGGAGAAGGATGTAGCCACCATTCTAGCATCAGATTAAAAGATTACTTTTGTGGACATCGGTCCAACGAATAGGGCCCAGATATTGATGAATTCTAGGGGTTGGTAGCCAATATTCTGAAGAGGTTAGACAAGGATCAAGCTACTAAGAAGGAGATTAAGGTGCAAGTCACATAATTACCTACGTTCATTCAGCAAATAGTGGTTCCTAGACAAAGAATTCCTACTAGCATGGTTGCACTTATACTATTATCCAAGGAGGATGACAGCAAAATGGAGTACATGAAGATGTGGACATAAGTCACTACTGACTAGTTTGAGAACATTTTTGCTAAAGGTGAGGAGGCAGTAAGTGTAGTGGTGGAAATGCACAATAATTTCCTAATTTTGAAGGAAGAAATTGATAAATAAATTAAAGAGTGCACTACCTTTTTGCAATATCATGGGATGGCATGTCCAAAACTACATATTATCAAAGCATTATGAGCAAAAATTCTAGAGAAGGAAAATATTTTAGCTAAAGATAAGGTCAAGGAACCATTTTTTTGGTTGTACACACTTGATTTATGTAAGGAAATCATCACACAAGTTTTTCTTAAGCTTAGAACACTTGCTAATAGGATTATCAAGGTATTATCATATTGTGGTTAATTCCTCATAGATATGACTGAAATAATTATTGCAACAGTGAAATTGGATGATGCAGCATTTAAACAAAGTTGGCATAAGAAGGTCAAGAGGGAGCTAACATATGATCTGAGTAAGGAATTTTTAAATACTGTTGCCAAATCATTTACTAGATAAAAAGAAATGATTAAACAGAGAAGGGTCTACATCAACCTGCACAAGAAATCGATGGAGGATTATGACGAATTGGGTTGTAAAATTTATGTTGCTTAGCCTCCTCCACATGAGCAACTGACTACAGTGTTATTAAATTTTGTTAAATTTATTGTAAAGGAGAAAAAGGATAAAAATTCTATAATAGATGAAAAATTTCTATAATTTCTAGCCAGCTATAAAGTCAGTTACCTCAAAGTGCATGCACCCAAATTTTATGGGATTTTGTAGGATATTTTTTAATATAAAACATATTTAGATATTTTACATTCTCTTAGGTTCACATGTGACCCTATTTTAAATTGGGATAATTATAAGTGTATTTAATGCACCTTAAATATTAAATGCAAATTAAATCTTGGCCCTTGGTGTTGAGATGATCTCCACAATTGATTCTGTAGAAATTTTCTATAAAAGGTAGTCTCCTCTCATTTGTAAGGGGTTGAAAGGAATTGTTGTAGAAAGCATTCTGAAGCAATACAACTAAAGGCATTGAAGTTTTGGTGATCCTTTCTTATTATTTATGGATCCATGCATGATTCTCTCTTCCAGTTTTATTTCCAGCATTGTTAGTTTCAATTAGTTTTAATAATGACAAAGTGTTAAGGTATTTTGATGAACTTCTAGCTCATACCATTTGTAGTTTGTTGGTTTTAAATTGCAATGCATGGTTATTCTAAGCTATTTTTTGCATTATTTCAATTGTGGATGTTGACATTGAAAAATGTCCTAATCTTGCGAACTACATTTTTCATACTAATTTCCAACTTCCATACATAATTAAATAATTTTAGTTATTTAATTATTTTCTAAGGTCATATTCTTCTATTAATTAAATAATTCTTAATTATTTAATTTATTTATTTTATCCTTAATCTTATCTTGATTAATTTAAATAAATGTCAATTTATTTGAATTATGTCACTAATTATCCTCTTTCCCTCTATAATTAAATATATCCTTATTTAATTATTTATCATTTTCTTTTCTTTATAATTAAATAACTATTTCCAATTATTTAATTATTTATCCTCTATCCCCTATTAAATAATTATTTTAATTATTTAATATTTCACACCCCACTTCTTTTCTATAATTAAATAATTATTTTTAATTTCTTCATTATTCATCCACCATTTCCTAAATTAAATAATTGTTGTAATTGTTTAATTTACCTATTCTTAGACAAGCCCTAAATCTCAACTAATTTCTTGAGTTTTGGTCCATCATTCCCATCCTTGGGTGATCCCACAATAGTGGTTTACAATATTGGCCAAACTGGACACTGAAATAATTTTTTTAAACTAAATCTCTACTTTCAGGCACCTATAATGGCTAAGCCGTGAGGAATTTGAAGATGATGCAAACTAGAGTTTCGTAAAAATTTGTCTATAGATTATAACTATAGTTTTTTCAAAAAAATTGGAATCAGATTGCACTGCATTTTCCATCTCCCTCGAAAACTAGTTTTTTTCAGAAAACAACATTTTAAAAAAGTGACGCTCATCGTATAATGCATAAGGTTTTTTCCATGAAGGATAAAATTCTAATTCTTTTGAATTTAGATTCATAACTCCAATATCTAGTGCTTCCACTTGGCTAGATAGTTTTTTATTGAATATTTTTTCTTTAATCAAGTTTTGAAGTCAAACCAATTATAATTCAGACATAGCGCGACCGTATAACACATAACTTTTTTTGGATGTATCGAAATTCAATTTTTTTTTCTTTGTTGTATCAAGGACTTCAATATCTGGTGCACTCATATTTTTCAAAAAAAAAAATTGATAATCTGTTATTTTTCCACATGTGCAGAACAAAGAGCTTGATTTTCAGTGAAAAACCTACATTCACAAAAAATAAAAAATAAATATAATAATTAAATTAAATTTATTTAAAATTATACTTTTTAGGAAGCTTATAATAAGGCCTAAATACTTACAAAAATAAATTTTAAATGAATTCATTTGATCCCCCAAAAGGTAAATCAAAAGTGGTTTTTTATCAGCATTGTGATAGGCGTAAAGGAGACTTTGTTATAGGTATGGTTTAAAACTAGCGAGGTTCTATCCAAGGGGGTTTTATTTAAGGTAGTTTGATCAAACCCTCCTTAATTGGAATGATTTAAATGGAAATTTTTAAGGCTTAAATCATTATATTTTCTAAAAATATGTGATTTCAGCAAAAATCAGATCCTCCCAGAAATTGTAAACCAACTTTGTGGGATCACCCCCTTATCTCTTTTCTTCTCAGCTAATTGCATCCATTGATCATCATACACCATCACTTAATCCTCACCCTTCATTTGAATCATGATTTCTATAAAAGCAACCTATCAAGCTCATTTCAAGATTAACCAAAATCTTCAATTTTTTTCTTCATTATCTTGAGATCTTGTTACTATACATCAACATCAAGCTTACTAAATACATTGGATACTGCAAATATGAGAGCAAACAAAGAAAAATGGAGAAGAACAATGGAGGAGAATCAACTATGACATAGGAATTGAAGTATTATTGGTTTATTATTTAATTATTTATCATTTTCCTCCATCCCTTATTAAATAATTATTTTAATTATCTAATATTTCACGTCCCACTTCTTTTCTATAATTAAATAATTATTTTTAATTATTTAATTATTCATCCACTATTTCCTAAATTAAATAATTTTTGTAATTATTTAATCTACCTATTCTTAGCCAAGCCCTAAATCTCAACTAATTTCTTGAGTTTTGGTACATCCTTCCCATCCCTATCTCTTTTCTTCTCAACTAATCTCAGCCATTGATCATCTTAGATCATCACTTAATCCTCACCCTTCATTTGAATTGGGATTTCCATAAAAGCAACCTATCATTCTCATTTTAAGGTTAACCACAATCTTCAAAGTTTTGCTTGAGATCTTGTTACTACACATCAAGCTTATCAAATACATTGCACACTACAAATGTAAGAGCAATAAAGCAAAATGGAGAAGAGAAATGGAGGATAATCAACTTTGACATAGGAATTGAGTTTTCGTTGGTTTATTATTTGGATTTCTATTGTCATTTTTGCTTCATTGTTAGATTAGGGTCTTCATGGCTTGAATTTAGGTAGTTTTATGGTTGCTATCATTAATTCATGCCTTTTCCCCAAATTTCCCCTATCAAAAAATTGGTGAACCTAATGTGAACTAATCAATTTTTTTGATATTTTTAAGAAATTTTGAGTTTTAGGTGTGCAACGTAATCGTTCTATGTAGCGCCACATTTGTGCCTTCAAACACCATAATCATTATATAGTGTGATGCATGCAAGGTTTGTCGCATTGCACTATCACACAAAACACTGCATCTGATTGTCATCTTGCAAAAATCAAAATCATTCAATCATTGTTGTTTCTTATTATTCTCTTGGGTTCTGGTTATCTTTCTGACATTTTGACAATGGGCTTACAACATCTGCATCATTAGATTTTTTTTTTGTTAGATATTTTTGCTTTTCTAGCTACAAGTTTTTACATCGCATTTTTGCCTTAAAACGTCGTAGTCATTATGTTCTACACTGTAGTCAACATTTATAGAATTGCAATCATCATTTCGTGAGCTACAATCGTTGGATCATGTTTCATATTTTTTAAACCTTGAACCTTATCCATGCACCACAATCGCAATCCACAACATCACATCTGATCCTCTCTGCAACGCATCTGACTGTCAAGCAAAAAGAGGGTATAAAATTGAGTTTTTCATTTTTCTTCTTTTTCATTCACTAGAGCAGAGATTTTTTGGTTATTGATATCTAATTTTTAGCTTTTGGCAATTGTTGGGAGAATAATTTTTGATCTAAACTACTAATCTAATTTCTTGTAGGGTTTCATTATGTGTTTGTGATTTATAAATTAGGAACATTTGGAATTGGTGCTGAAAAACAATAAGTGTCTTCCATGTTTTGTGCACTTGCATGCATGTGTGTTAGTTACTGAAACCATGTTTAGCTTAAGTATCCTCTCCCCTTGTGCTACGTGTGTTTCCTGGGTGATGAGAAATAGTGGCATAGTATAGCCTTGAGTATCATCTCCCCTTCTACTATGTGTGATTCTTGGGTGATGAGAAAGATCAATACACAAGCTTTCCCTTTTTTATTTTGATTAGGGTGGACCTGCCTATATTGGAGTTTCACCCTAGGGAATGACCCCCAGCATATATACCTCCAATATGCTATATAAAAGGGAAAAAACTAAAAGGTGAGCTCAATCTAATTGTTTGTATAGGGGTGGTGTTGGATGTTGTGGTTTTTTTTTTATATGTGGTTGTCATTGATGTCAACACTATTAGCATTAATGCATTTGAAGCTGTATATGTCGAGGATATTGAGAAAATTGTAATGAAATGAGTTGCAAGTTGTCAGTGGTGAAGTGAATTTTAGTCTATTGGTGAGTTTAGTACATTGATGATCAGAGGTTGTGGACTAAAGGGTTTCTTGTCGAGTATATCTAGTTTATCCACGTTGATTTTTAGAGATCTGCGTGAAGATTTGATCGAGTTATGAAGGTTTATATTCTGACAGTCTTTATGTTACTTCAGTTTGTGTTCCTGAATGAAGATTATGCGATTTCAGTTAGTTAAGTTGTCGCGGATGCTTCTCTAGTGATTCATGATGTTTGTGGATGTTTCTAGATCGTACTCTATCTGTGTTGCACATCCTCATTGATCATTGTTCTTGTGATCCGACATTTTCTCTTGTGTGTTCATGTTTTTCATATTCTTGGTCGACAAGGTGTTTGTTGCATGTGGATCTTCGAGAAATAATTTTTGAAGGTGGCTCATGTTCAAAGATTTTATTTTGGGTTTTCACTAAGTTGTGGCCAACCTTGGTTGATTCGCATTAATAATTGTTATTGTTTTGGGCCAATAGTTTGTTATCATTTTATTATTTTCATTAAAGTCGACATGTAGCGGTTTAATTTCTTGTTGCGGATATATATAAGCGATTGTTTTTTCATTTGAAGTATGTTGAATGTGTGTGTGTGTGAATAATGTTCTAAATCATTCGAAGGCATAGCAGAGTGTGAAGAAGAGTGAAGAAGAGTGAAAAAAAGTGAAGAAGTATTCATATGCTCAACCAGAACTGTGATCAGGCATTAGCATATGCTATTTTATTAGTTCAAATCCCTGTAGATGTAATCTGAATCTTTCTGTAAGACGGTGTGTCTTCCTTTGGGCAATAAGCCTTGTTGTAATTGAGCAGTGAGCTCTAGGCAGTGCATCTGAATGCATGTGCATTCCCCACTCATATTTCTTTATACTTATAATAGGCTATAATCTTGTGGACTGACCTCCACCGTGGTTTTTCCCCTAACAAGGTTTCCACGTAAAAAAATCTTAGTTTTATGTGTGTTTCTGATGTGTTAATGATTTATGCTTTCATGGTTAATTATCAAATATGAGAATAAGGTTAATAAAGTTAATAAGTTTTAAATTTATGGGACAACTGATTCATCCCCCCCTCTCAGTTGTTTGCCCTTGTGTTGCCAACAATTGGTATCAGAGCAGGTTCCTTGGAAAAATTTTAACAGCTTGAGGTGATCTGAGATGGTGACATACAAGAAGGATAGTCTAAGATTTGATGGAGCAAATTATTCCTTGTGGAAGACTCGAATGGAGTGTCATATGAGATGCATTGGTGAACCCTACTGGAGCATTACAAGTAATAGGTATGTTATACCTCAGAATGGTCCTACTACTACTGTTGAGATTAGAGATGTTGAGTACAATATCAGAGCTAAGGAAGCATTATTGAGTACTTTGACTGATACTGAGATGACTAATGTTATAGATTTGAAGACTGCTTATGAGATCTAGAAAAAGTTAGAAACTTTGTATGAAGGTGATGCTAATGTGAAGATTGCTAAGTTGCAGAGTCTAAAAGGGAAATATGAAATGTTGAGAATGGGTGATGATGAAAATATTACTACTTTCATGCAAAGAGTGAATGAACTTGTGTGTGGAATCAGATGTGTTGGTGGACAGTTGGAAGAATCAGAGATTGTTGCTAGAGTGCTTAGATTGTTGCCTGTTTCTTACAAATTCAAAGCTACAGCTATTGAAGAGCTTCGGACTGTGACAAATGTTACTCAAGATATGTTGATTGGTAAGCTTACTTCTTTTGAGTTGAGTGAATTTGGTGATGCCCTTCCTAAGATAGAATCTTCATTCAAGGCTACTACATCTGGAAGAGATAAACAAAGATATGATCCGAGAGAGAGTTCTTTTAGAAATACATTCAAGTATGAAGAAGAAATGAGATAGCTTGAAGAAGAAGAAAGAGAACTGAATGAGCTTGAAGCACTAAGTGTGAAAAGAGAAGCCAGAGGACAAGGTAAGTATAAAGGAAAGTTTCCTATTAAATGTTTTTCTTGCAATAAGATAGGTCATTTTGCATCAAGGTGTCTAGAAAGATTCTCTAAACCAAGACATCACAAGCATAAATTTCAAAAGAAGTGTTATTATGTTGTTGATGAAGGAGTGACAGATGATGAATTTGATAAAGGAAATGGAAGTGAGGACGAATGGGTATTTATTGCTATCAAGGAAAATAATCATGTCTATTGAATCTGCTAGTTGTACAAATGTGGAGAAAGCCCTAACTACTCGAGTTGAAGAGAAAGATGAATGGTAATTGATAGTGGATGCTCTCATCACATGATAGGAGATAAAAGTAAGTTTGTGAGCCTGGAAAAGTATGATGGTGGTGTTGTGAGATTTGGTGATAGCATAGCTGGTGTGATCCATGGCAGAGGATGCATTTCTCTTGATGGTAAGAACAATATTGATGATGTCATTAAAGTGGAAGGTCTGAAGCATAATATTTTAAGTGTCGGGCAGATGGTTGATAAAAGTTACAATCTTCAGCTCAAGGATGGAAAGTTTAGAATATTGGGGTGTTCCAAAAAATGTGATTGCATCAAGTACAAAAACAAGAGGTAATATCTTTCATTTGAATGTTGCTAGTAAAAGTTGTTTGATTGCTCAAATTGATGAAAGTTGGTTGTGGCATAGAAGAATGTGTCATGTTAATTTTGATAATATTGTCAAGATAAGTTCTACTAAGGCTATGAGAGATCTTCCTAAGTTGGTAAAGCCTACTAATGCCATATGCAAGGAATGTCAATTGGGGAAACAAACTAGAATTTCATTTTGAAGCAAACAGTATAATTCAAATGAATTATTGGAGCTTGTGCATACTAATTTGTGTGGTCCTTCTAGAGTCATAATTTTACAAGGTTACAGGTATTTCATGTTGCTTATTGATGATTATTCAAGAATGATGTGGGCTACTTTCTTAAGGGAGAAATATGAAGCTTTGGAGAAGTTCAAGATCTTTAAGGCTATGGTTGAGATAGAGAGTAGTATGAAGATTAAATGTCTGAGATCATATAGAGGTGGTGAATTCACTTCTGGTGAGTTTAATTCTTTTTGTGAAGTGCATGAAATACAGAGACAATTATCTACCCTACGGACCCCTCAGCAAAATGGAATTGTGGAAAGGAAGAACAAGACAGTTAAGGATGTTGCTAGAACTATGATGTTGGAAGGAAATGTTCCTCATATCTACTGGAGAGAAGTTGTGAGACTATTGTTTTCATCCTCAACCGGGTACAAGTCAAAGGTGATACTGGTAAGACCCCTTTTGAGCTATGGACTGGTTATAAGCCTACTGTTAAATATTTCAAAATATTTGGGAGTAAATGTTATATCATAAGAGATGAAGATTTAGGAAAGTTTGATGCTAGAAGTGATGAAGGAATCATTTTGGGTTATTCTTCTAAAAGCAAGGCCTACCGGTGCTAGAATAAGAGATTGAAGAAAATGGTTGAAAGTACAAATGTTAAGGTTGATGAAGACATAGCTAAACCATCCAGAACCTATGGATATGATTTTGATGATCAGAATGAAAATACAAACAAAGGAAAGCAAGTTCAGACTACAAATCAAGTGCAAATCATTTTGATGAATCAAGAAGATCAAGAGGAAGGAGAAAATGGTGAAAGGGCAGAAGAGAGATCATAAGAGCTTGAAATTCAAGAACGTCCTACTACTCTAAGGTATGTAAGATTAAATCATTCAGACGATCAAATTATTGGTGATAAGAACAAAGGTGTCCAAACTAGGATAAATATTGTAGAAGAATACGATTTGATTTCAAAGACTAAGCCAACTAATGTGAATGAAGCATGTAAAGATGAACATTGGGTTGAAGCAATGAAAGAAGAGCTACAACAAATTGAGAAGAATGATACATGGATTCTTGTTCCTAGACCTAAGGATAAAAATGTCATTGGAACTAAATGGGTCCTTAGAAAAAAATTGAATGAGAAAGGTGAAGTGGTTAGAAACAAAGCAAGATTGGTGTGTAAGGGATATTCATAGATGGAAGGAATTGATTTTGAAGAGACCTTTTCTCCCGTTGCTAGAATTGAAGTTGTGAGATTGTTTCTTGCTTATGCTGCCTACAAAGACTACAAGGTTTATCAGATGGATGCCAAGTCATCATTTCTAAATGGCGAGCTGCAAGAAGATGTGTATGTTGAGCAACCAGATTGATCAGGGAGATATGGTTTGTTGATTGAAGAAATCATTGTATGGACTTAAGCAAGCCCCGAGAGCATGGTATGCCAGATTGGATAAGTATTTGCTGAAACTTGGATTTAACAAAGGTAATGCTGATAGTAATTTGTATTTCAAGAATGATGATAAAGATTTGATTGTGGAAGTTTTTGTTGATGATATCATTTTTGGAGGAAATGATAGTTTGTGCACGAAGTTTGCTAATGAGATGCAGAGTGAGTTTGATATGTCAATGATTGGAGAGATGAAATTCTTTTTGGGATTGCAAATTACTTAGTTAGACAAAGGGATCTTTATATCTCAGTCCAAGCATGTGAAAGAATTGTTGAAGAAATTTGGTATGGAAGATTCAAAGCCAATTGGTACACCCATGGTGACTGGATGTAAGTTGACAACAGATGAAGATTCTCTAAAGGAAAATCAGACTAGATACAAATCAATGATTGGTGGATTGTTGTATTTAACTCAAACTAGGCCTGACATCATGAATGTTGTATGTATTTTTGCAAGATTTCAAGCTGATCCTATAGAATCTCATGTGATTGTTGTGAAGAGAATTTTCAGATACTTGAAGGGAACAATTGATTTTGGCTTGTGGTATCCTAAAGATGATGATCTTACTTTGAGTTCCTTTACTGATGTTGATTGGGCTAGTGATGTGAATGACAGAAAAAGTACTAGTGGTGGTGCATTTTTCTTGGGAAAGAAGTTGATCTCATGGTTAAGTAAAAAGCAGAATTCCATTTCTTTATCTATTGCAGAGGCTGAACACATTGTTGTTGCTATCAATTGTACTCAAGTATTGTGGATGAAGCAGATGTTTATGGATATCAAAATTGTGTATGATGATCCTATTGCTATATTCTATGATAATTCAATTGCTATTAACATTTCTAAGAATCTCGTGTTGCATTCAAAGACCAAGCATATATCTATCAAGTTTCACTTTTTGAGAGAGAAGGTGAGTGAAAAGGAAGTCAGATTGGAGTATGTGCCTACTAAGGAGCAAATTACAGATATCTTTACAAATTTGTTTCCTAAGGATACTTTTGAGTATCTCAGAGGGAAGTTAGGGGTGATTACCCCTCCCAATTAGAACTAAGAAGCATTGCATTACATCAGTCCATGATTTTTATAGTCATATCTTGATTCGGATTGATGTTGTGGTGGTTGCCACTTAGGGGGAGTATTCAGATGATTCAGATGATTCAGATGTTCAGATATGTGGTTCAAAGCTTAGAGATCTTTTTCATTGATGTCAAAGGTGGAGAAAATCAATGTGAAAAAAAAATTGGGGAGAAGAACCTTGTGAGGAGAAAATTCATGTGAAAGAGTTGAGGAGAAAAGAGTCAAAACCTAAGGGGGAGTAAGTGTTGGAGATAGTTGTGTTGATGGTGTTTTTCACATCATGTGTTGCCATCAATTCCAAAGGGGGATATTGTTGGATGTTGTGGTTGTGTTTTTGATATGTGGTTGTCATTGATGTCAACATTATTAGCATTAATTCATTTGAAGTTGTATATGTCGAGGATATTGAGAAAATTGTAATTAAATGAGTTGTAGGTTGTCAGTGGTGAAGTGAAGTTTAGTCTGTCAGTGAGTTCATTACATTGATGATCAGAGGTTGCGGACTAAAGGGTATCTTTTTTATTATATATAGTTTATCCATGTTGAGTTTCAGAGATCCGTGTGAAGATTTGATCGAGTTATGAAGATTTGTATTCTGGCAGTCTTTTGTTACTTCAATTTGTGTTCCTGAATGAAGATGATGTGGTTCCATCCAGTTCAGTTGTTGTGGATGCTTCTCTAGTGATTCATGATGTTTTTGGATGTTTCTAGATCATTCTCTATCTGTGTTGCACGTCCACATTGATTGTTGTGATCGTGATCCAAGATTTTCTCGTGTGTTCATGTTTTTCATATTCTTAGACGACAAGGTTTGTAGTGTGTTGTGGATCTTTGAGGAATAATTTTTGAAGATGGCTCATGTTCGAAGATTTTATTTTGGGTCCTCACTAAGTTTTTTCTGACCTTGGTTGATTCGCATTAATAATTGTTATTGTTTTGGGCCGATAATTTGTTATCATTTTATATTATTTTCATTAAAGCCGACATGTAGCGGTTTAATTTCTTTTTGCGGATATATATAAGTGACTATTTATTTCATTTGAAGTATGTTGAATGTGTGTGTGCACGAATAATGTTCTAAATCATTTGAAGGCAGAGCAGAGTGTGAAGAAGAGTGAAGACGAATGAAGAAAAGTGAAGTATTCATGTGCTCAATCACAACTGTGATCAAGCATTAGCATATGCTATTTTATTAGTTAAAATCCCTGCAGATGTAATCTGAATCATTTTGTAAGACAGTGTGTCTTCCTTTGGGTAGTAAGCCTTGTTGTAATTGGGCAATGAGCTCTAGGCAGTCCGTCTGAATGCATGTGCATTCCCCACTCATATTTATTTATACTTATAACAGGGTATAGTCTTGTGGACTGACCTCCACTGTGGTTTTTCCCCTAACAAGGTTTCCACATAAAAAAATCTCAGTGTTATGTGTGTTTTTGATGTGTTAATGATTTATGCTTTCATGGTTAATTATCATATCTGAGAATAAGGTTAATAAAGTTAATAAGTTTTAAATTTCTAGGACAACTGATTCACCCCAACTCTTAGTTGTCTGCCCTTGTGTTGCCAATAGGTGGGCCTTATGGTCTCGGGTGATTCTGGATGTGGATTAGAGATTTCGGTCTCCCATCACTACTATACCCCAGTGGTCTTCAAATTTTCTCCACTATGAACCATTGTTTTGGAAGCCTAAGAATTTTTTGGTCATCTGCTACTATGGTGCATCATGATAGCATCATCATGAGAATTTACTTACCACATACGATACTTGGTTGAGGTGACATAGTTCCTTATTGGGTTTCATCCTTTCAAGGAAAGGGGTTTTAAGATGGTACATGACCTTGGCATACCCTAATTACCCACTCCTTGTACTCGTATTTAAAAACACCCAAAAGGTGTGGTAAAACAACTTTAATAGATAACCCTATTACTACTAGCTAGGTTTTTCTTGCTTATATTATTTGTGAACCAAGCCCTAGTGAGTTTTGTGGAATAAAACTTGCAAAATACTTGCTTACCAAGAAGTCAAAGAGTCAAAATCAACTAAATCTATCTTTTAAGTGTTTGTTGTGTTTTATGATCAAATCTGGAAATTTCCCAAAATGAAAAGTCATTTAGAAAACATCAATTTGAGACCAAAAACTGGAACACACAACTATCAAATAGAACACTGCTACTATCAATTAAAACACCATAATTCTCATAAATAACACTACATCTATCAGAAACCCTAGGAAGCTAGAAACCCACATTGGCCTATGCACTAAAATTGACTGATTATGCACTGTAATTGACTGACTTTATACTGTATTTTTGGGGTTGTGCACTGCATCTATTAGTTTTCAAAATTTTGTGGAAATACATGTAAATCCAAATTTCAATTTCCTTTCAAATAGTGATTGTACAATTAGACTCGAGACTTGTTTAGTTCAACCAATCCTACCATTGCATTTTACCATTTTCCTTAACTTAGCTTGCATAGTCTAGTTTGCATTTTTCATCTTAGCTCATTCATCATCATCTTTGAGTCTTGATATTATGAGGCTTATTAGACCATTGATCAGATCATAGTCACATATTTGGGTGTCTTTACCTTTCCAAAGTTCATCTATCTTATCCTTAGGTTGGGCCTAAAAGTCATGTGTCTAGTTTAGGTTCACCTTTTACCCAATCATCATTGTCATCTTGGTTCTTATCCTCTTGATTATTGACATTTAAATTTGTTACCTTGGTTCATCATATTTTTCCTAGCATCCCCTTTTAAGATTCAAAGTTGCATATCCAAAAATCCCAAAAAACATAGCATAGTGTCATTACCATCTTGCATCCCCATAATTAGTTACATTCATCCCAAAAGTATCAAAATCCAAAGGTCACAAATCGTATATGGTCTTCACTAGGTCACAAAGGAAATGAAAGGATATGGATTCCTCAAATGACCCCAACTTTAATCCTACTAGCACCATGAACTTTGGGTCATCTTCAAACCAACCACAAATGTCACAAGCTGAAATTCCAAATCCATTTGCCAATCTTATATTAGAAGAGGTTGAGCAAGGTCTAACCCTAGAAGAAATTGAAAAGGATTCCCAAGATCCTAAGATATTATGTATCATAGAAGATCTTGTTAAAAAAAGATCCTAATAGATACTTTCTAGCACTTGCTCAAAATGGTGCCAAAATTCCCTTTGGTTTTGACACTTCCACACTTGTATAAGGTACACCACAAACTCAAGGTCTAGGACATAACACATTTCCACCAAGTCATTCCACCTCACTAAAAATGCACACTATTATGCCTCTTGGGGGAACTACACATAATGCAACAACTACAAAAATACCCCCTAGTCCAACATTTGGGACCAAAAGAAAAAATACAAGATCTCATGGACCGAGTCCCTCATTTGTCAATCCATTTTGTACATCATCTAACACCATTGGTACTACTTTTTCAAATCCATTTACCACATCATCTCCTCAAAATTCCATACTATCAACCAACACCATTTTTGCGAGTTAAAACATTACAAATCCAAATCTGCCAAATAAAACACAAAGGATTCACATTGTCACACCAAAAGCACAACCCCAAATAACTAATACTACACCAAACACAAACATGTCTTTTGGGTCAAATCTAAACACGAATCCAACCCCATCACAACAACTAGTCAATCCAAACCCCAACTTCACATCACAATACCAACAAACAAATTAAAATCCACCTCAACATCATACCAATACCAATACCATGTTTACATCTCACTTCCAACAAGGCAAGAAAAATCCTTCTCAACAAAATAATAATCCAAATCCAACATTCACATCTAACTTCCAAAACCAAAACCCATCCTCATCATACAACCATCTCAACACATTCAACACCAACACTAATCCCCTCATGCAAAATCAACAAAAAATGACACCATCACCCATGGATACCTTAGTGCAACAAATGAAAGAATTAAAACAAAAAATCTCCAATATGCAAATGAGTGGTACAAAGAAAACATATTCCATGGAGGAACTATGTCATCCTTTTGATCGAAGTATATGCATGCCTCATTTCCCTCAACATTTCATTGTACCAAACTTTAACAAATATAAGGGAGAGGGAAATATAGTAGAATATGTGAGAGAGTTTCATATTGTGTGCATTCACATCACTTTTGAGCATACATACTTGATGATATTATTACCACGTAGCCTTTCGAGACAAGCTCTTGAGTTGTTTACACGTTTGCCTTCTGGGATAAAAATATGGAATGAACTAGCTGATAAATTTATAGCACACTTCACCCATAACATTGAAAGTGATATGACCCTTGCAAAACTGTGTACAACCAAACAAAGAGGAGATTCACTTACCTCTTTCTTTCAAAAAGGGAAAAGTATGGCTAGCAAATGTCCTTGTCACATACCTGATAAACAGTTGGTCCCCATCTTTGTCGAAAATATCAATACAAATCTAATGCACCAACTCCAAATCCATTCTTGCAATACATTTGAGGATGTCATTGAAAAAGGTGTCTCCATTGAGAAATCCCTTCTTGCAAATTTCTTGGTCAAAATCTTTAAATAAAATAAAAACAATCCTAATGAAAAAAGTAAATTTTGGTCTAGAAACAAGAATTTCACTAATGATGGGGTAGTTGATGCTAAAGTGGTTAAAAAATTCCACCCCACCATTCATCTCAAAGGTCCTTCTACATCACATAATCAACCAATGAATCATGACCAAACTACCGATGTAGTCCAAAACAATCAGCAACGACGAGGTCCTCCATGAAAACACACACCAAGACAAACATACACACCCTTAGGGGAATCCATTAAATTGGTTTTGAATAAATTGTTATAATTGAATGTCATTCAACTCCCAGAAGTTAGACATTATGAACTAGTACTTTTTAAACTAGCTTGATGGAATGATAATGATTTTTGTGAGTACCATCACACAAAAGGACATATGGCATCTTCATGTTGGAAACTTAAGGACCTTATCCAAGATCTCATTGACCAAGGTGACATATCCATAGACAATTCACAAGGGAAAATAATTGTTGATCATACCATTTTCAAGAATCCCTTACAATACCATGGGTTGGGAAAAGCTTCCAATTTAGGGAATAATACCAATAATAATGCCAATTATACCAACATTGCATGTGAGTACACTGTTAATAAAATTTCATCCTTCAACAATAGTGTCTCTACCATTACTATTAAGAAAAATCTTGAATGTGTCATCACAACCTAAAGATATAAAGTAGTCTTGCAAGTGGCCACTTCTAATCTGCAACCAAAAACTCAATATAACCTCCTAGATCATCTAGGGAAAACTCTTGCACATATATCCATCCTTGAGTTGCTTCCCATATCTCCTGAACAAAAAGCCATTTTGGACAAATCTTTGCAAGAGACTTTCATTCCCACAAACCTAAATGTCAGTCAATTTCAGGGCCATGGTAGGGTACTTGGCATCAAGTCACATTTTCCAAACAAGACCTTCCTACACAACAACCGAACCATAATGATCCATTACACCTTGTGGTATACGTTAATAAACACAAAGTCAAACAAGTCTTGGTAGATGGTGGAGCAGGTTTGAACATATGCACTCTAAAATTGGTCACAACATTAGGATTCTCTGAAGCTTGTATATACTTATCTAAGAAAATTATCATAAGGGCTTATGATGATGTTGAGCGTTCTTCCAAAGGTGTAATCACACTTCCTATAAGAGTTGGACCAGCTATTCAAAATATAATATTTTAAGTCTTGGATCTAAACCTACCATATAACCTTCTCCTTAGTCTCCATTGGATTCATGCCATGAAGGTAATCCCTTCCACTACAAACTCGCCCAAAACTACCTCCTCATTGACATCACCAACTAAAATCTACCAAAAAATGACAAAATCACAAAGCAAGGAATGGTTACACACCACCTTGTCTAAGCCCTCTGCATGCTCGAATGATCGAACCTGGTACCCACGATGCGCTACAACTGGTACATGCGACATAGCTCTACTACCTCAAATCAATTCCTCGCCCCATATCTCTTGAAATCCTAAACTCAAAGTGCACATATGACCTATTTTGGACACCCCCTAAGCCTATTTATAACCTTTATGACCTAAGAGGGCCCCCTGCTTATAATTGGACACATCAACTTTCACCTTGGAACGCCTATATTGAGCCTAAAATTGACCTTTAAGACTATTTTTTCACTACCATTGTATTCACACCTATCAAATTGACCTATCGGTAAACTTGCCAAATTTTTTAGAATTTTTCAAAAATTTGTCAATTTTCCCAAGTGGGCATCATCTTATCCCGAATCCACCGAGGCATGTCGGGGCACACTGGGGTAGGTCTTGAGTTGTTTTTTATTTTATTTTTCTTTGACACAACACTCAAAATCGCATTGTATCAAAGAGGCGCAAAATGTAGACACTGAAAAATGTCTTAAGCTTGCAAACTACATTTTTCATACTAATTTTCGTCTTCCATGTATAATTAAATAATTTTAATTATTTAATTATTTTTAAAGGTCATATTCTTCTATTAATTAAATAATTATTAATTATTTAATTAACTTATTTTATCCTTATTCTTCTCTTGATTAATTTAAATAAATATCAATTTATTTGAATTGTGTCTCTAATTATCCTTTTTCCCTTTATAATTAAATAAATCCTTATTTATTTAATTATTTATCATTTTCTTTTCCCTATAATTAAATAATCATTTCTAATTATTTATCCTCTATCCCCTATTAAATAATTATTTTAATTATTTAATATTTCACATCCCACTTCTTTTCTATAATTAAATAATTATTTTTAATTATTAAACTATTCATCCACCATTTCCTAAATTAGATAATTGTTGTAATTATTTAATTTGCATATTCTTAGCCAATCCCTAAATCTCAACTAATTTCTTGAGTTTGGTCCATCCTTCTAATCCTTATATCTTTTCTTCTCAATTTATCTCATCCATTGATCATCATATATCATCACTTAATCCTCACCCTTCATTTGAATTGGTATTTCTATAAAAGCAGCCTATCAAGCTCATTTCAAGGTTAACCACAATCTTCAATATTTTGCTTCTCATATCATTCATCTTGAGGAACCACAATCTTCAATTTTTTGCTATCACTATCTTGAGATCTTGTTACTACACATCAAGCTTATCAAATACATTGCACACTACAAATCTAAGAGAAACAAAGCAAAATGGAGAAGAGCAATGGAGGAGAATCAACTTTGACATAGGAATTGAGGTTTCATTGGTTTATTATTTGGATTTCTATTGTCATTTGTGCTTTATTGTTATATTAGGGTCTTCATGGCTTGAATTTAGGTAGTTTTATGGTTGCTATCATTGATTCATGTTTTTCCCCTAAATTTTCCCTATCTACATAATTATATAATTAATGATGATTGAAGTGAATCTATCATATATATGTTTAGTGTAGTCTTTAATAATCACAAGACTACAATACGAAGTGGTGTGAATCTAACGTTTATATGTGTAAGATTTCTTTGATTGTGTTAATGTGATCCAATAATCTCTTAAGTTGTGTTGGTAGTTAATTATAGAGCTTAATTTACACAATTTAGGATACCTTATCAAGGAAAATTTGTTGCTAACATACTTGAAAAATTATATAAATGAAATAGTTTGTTTGCAAATATGTATGGTATGAGTAAAAATTTACATTAAAGTTTTTAGTGACTTCCAAGAGGAAGTCCAATCCTAGGGGGAGAATGTGAGACATCGTCTTTTGTACTCTTGATTTCTTTGTGATCCTTAGTGTTTCTAGATATATTTTGATGGACATGATATTCAAGAATTCAAGGATGGTGCGTATTTACTTAATTATGGATGATATTTGGATGTTCCTATGGATGATAGATTTTTTATATTTTATATGATATTCACTGATGAGATCATTTTTAATGTTGTATATTGTAATGTAGGAAATTGTATACCTTTAAAATTTCACACTATGTTTGGGTCCCTTAATTAATTAGACTTAATTAAACTTCTAATTTGCTAAATTATGCATTCCAAAGCCTGATTTCTCTCGTTTTCTGAAAGGAGAACCAATATTTCATTAATGAAATTAATATTTAGCTGACCCCAAAATGAGTGTGCCCTAGAATTTTGGGCTAGGACCCATTTGCCTAAGGGAAAATGGGTCCTCCTTAAGTCCTAGATCCTAAATTTTAATATGTTTTTGGCAGTATTTTAATGATTCAAATTTCATATGCAAAGGTCAACTTTTGGAATCTATTTTTTAGGAAATTAGATAAACACCTATAAATACATAGTTATTTTATCAATTCAAACTTAATACACATGATCCAAACTTCATATGAGTAAATATTATTGTCAAGAGCATTCAAGACCAGGTTTTTCAGTCATTTATTGCAACATTCAAGATCATATCATCATGTTCAAGCCTATGTGTATTCATGTCATCTTGTGAATGCTAATATGCATTATTGATCCTAAGCATCCAAGTATTCAAGTATCCAACAAATCAAGCCAAGAAATATCCATTCCTTGGAGTGATTTGTTTGAATTCACTCCTCTAAGGGAATCCATTAAAGGTTTGGTGAGTTGTAGCAACCAAGTGTTCATTCACCATTCCTTCCATTTATTAATTGACATTATCTTTCTATCAAGGTTTAATTACAAAACATGGGGTTTGACTAAGGCAAACCCCCATTCAAACAAACATATTTTCCTCTCTATGTATGTGTAGATTACAGGTTGAAGAAGGATTGAAAATATTTCAAGGAACAATTTTGCAATATTACATAAGTTTCCATCATTGTTTCCAAGCCACAAAAACTCAATTGCATATTTTATTTCCGACTTTCCGACAATGGGACTTGTGCAAAATAGAAGCGAAGATCTAGTACTTGAGGACTACCAAAAGTTATTTTGGATACCCTATCTAGGACCCATTCACCCTAGGGTGAACCTATCCTTCTATAGTGCTCAAAATAGAATTTTTATGCCAGGTACATGTGTTCAGGCCCTTCTTAGATCTACCTGCAAACTGTCAATTTGATTTTTGAAGCTTCAATAAATTTCATTTTATCATCTAGGTCTTATTATTTCATTAGTTTAGTTGCATCAAATCATTTCCAATTAATTCCAAATCTATCTCCAATTAATTCCAAATTTGTCTGTTGTCTCAAAGGAACGTGAGAAATCCAAGGTTGGGTTGGCTCACCTTAGGGTTGAAAGTCAATATTAACCTCTTGTGATTTCTCTTTCCTAGTTAATTTTGGAATAGGGGACACCCTTTTGTTCCTAAGTTCTTTGCATGAAGGACCTAGGACACCCCCCCTACTTTCCCACCATTTCATTTTGGTGAATTTGACATTGTGCATGTAGTGCCCCTCCGTATTGGCCTTTCTAGGTGTTTGAGTAAGTGTTTGTTTGTGATTTCATTGTTTGATGATGTTCGTTAGTATTCTGTTTTGGTTGGTATCGTTTTTTTTTATGTCGTTTGTTTTAAGTGTTGATTTTTAATGTGTTAATTGTTTGATTCTAATGCATTATCGTTATTGTTAATTAGTTAATTTAATTTAATGATGGTTATTATTATTGTGGAAATTAATTTAATTAAACATTAAATTTAATTATTAATGTGAGTTTTGAGAAAATGTCAAGATTTAATTAAATATTAAATATTTTAATAGAATAATAATTTAATTACAATATTGCTAAATTTTAAAATTAGCAATTATATAATATTTCTTATTTAATTATGAGGTTATTCAAAATAAATAAATAAATAAATATTTTGTTATTTATTAAATAGAGGTAAATTTAAAAATATATATATTATTCTACCCCATAAAACTTAAAATGGTCGTAGGTTTAAGTTTTATTTAATTTTATTTAATATATATTAATGTGTTCAGCGAGCAGGTAAAATTTTAATTTAAAGATGAAATTTCTACCCATAGATGAAATTAAACCTTAATGGAGGGTAGATTTCTAAATTCTCTAAATTCCTCCGGGTGGTTAAGCAGGGTAAAAGATGATTGTCACATGTTGAATAAGAAAATTGTGGAACTGCCACCTATTTTCCTTGTTATCGAAAAATGAAATAACTCTCCTTTATTTTTATTTTGGTGAATTTGGGTGAATTGATTCATTCAGGAATTTGTTTGCAAAAATAGAAGATTCGGGAATGGAAAACAAGAAAAAAGAAATTTCACTGTATATTGTGGGGAGGTAAAAGTAAAAAGAGTTTTTCTGCAAAGAGAATTTTGGGGGATTGCGGCATATCGTCTCCACCTTCAGTTGCTAAATTCCAGCATTGGGTTGTTTAAAATCTGAGCCTTGCCAAAAAGATAAGCCAAAACCATTGAATTCTTTTATGCTGTTATGGCGTCCTTTTATGACAAACGGTGGTGTTTATTTTTCTGTTGAATTAATGTAAGTTGCCTCTATTTTGGGATATTATTCTAATTAATATATTAGTTCAACATGTGATTTAAAAACTTCTTGAATTAGTGCCAAATTGTTACACAGCTTTAGCAGCTTCACCATCAGTAAAAAATAATTGATGAATACCTCTGGCCTGTAGTCCAAAACAAAATATTTGACTTCACCTAACTTCTGGTTTTGACAGAGGACATATCTTGTGCATTATAGTTCCTTAACCACTAGAAATATCACAAACGTTTTTACCATCCAATAATAATAAGTGACGGAAACGATATTATTTTCCTTCGATTGCCAGTGCTAATAGATGGCAATAAGATATTTCATAAGTTTATTCAAGTAACCCAATAAATTTAGGCCTATATATATAATCTTCCTTCGAAATAGGGAAAAAAGCGGAATATATGAGGGGAGGTGAAACGATCACGTGAATGGAGATTGTTTTAAGCAAATCTAGTAAAATGAATGGAAAATAAAATTCCCGTGCTCTTAAAAGTAAGTGATTAAAGAATAGAAAAGAGGGGAATTAGATTCCCATTCTCCTTAAAGTAATATATTCTTATAAACTAAAAAAATTAGATTTCACTTTAAACAAGAAAAAGACTTTATTAATAAAATGCATTGAAACTAAAATAGGATAAGTTTATATTATTTGTTTTATCTTCCCTGGTTTTAAAGGAATATGACAAAATGAGAATTAATTATATTTGATGGCATATACGATTTCCTTACATAAATTTATAAAGTTAGTATATATATTTATATATAAATTATTAGGTAGAGACAAGTAAATAAATAAATTTAACTTTAATCATATACATGCAATTTGATTATATATATGCTTTATCTTGATTTTGAATATTGTATAAATGACAGTGGCTGTAAGTTTTTATAAATGTCACGTAAATTAGTATGCTATTTGAAAATTGCATTCTTTTATATTTGTATATTTATGTATGTACGTTTATGAGTAACTTTCTTAGAATTTTTGATTATTGTCTTGTAACTTAATGATTTTTATTAGATAAACCAGTGGAGAATTTCTATAGCGAAATTGATTTCTTTATATTCAGTTAAGTTATTTATGTCAATCTATCAACGAAGATAAATAAAATCTTCTTTCTAAACTATTTTTACAAAGATAAATAAAATCTGTTTTTAAAATGATTTTTACTAGGATAAATAAAATATGCTTTCAAAACAATTTTTACAAGACAAATAAAATCAAATGAAAGTTCCCCTTTTTTTTTCTCTTTTAGTGCCCCAACTAAAATCTTGGTGAGAAATAATCTAATGTTACCTATTAACACCACTAAAAGAAAAGGAAGAGAGCTAAGAATATTCGACAAAGGAGAGGATTCTTATTTTTATCTTATTTTAAAAGTTCCTTTATTAAAAGAGTAAATTTTAAGTTATGAATATTCAATATTATTTAGGAATTTAGTGGGGTTAAAAAAATAAAAGAAATAAAAATAGTAATTTAGAGGGGATAAATATAGTAATTTAGTGGGGTTAAATATATTAACTAAGTGAAGAGAAATATAATAATAAAATGAAGAATTGATTTATTCTTAATGATTTGTTTCATTTATTTATTTATTTTCTTTTTTCTTTAAAATTAAAATTAGGAATTGAATTAGAGTGTTGTTATTTTAGGGTTCTTTTCATCTAGTACAATAAGAGGTTACTATTTACTATAATTGGACTATACGGTTAAGATAGATAGAATTAGCATTCTTTTAAAAGAAAATATGTATATATATATATATAAGAAAAGAAAGAGGGATTTGTTATTCTTAAATGAATTTAAAATTTTGATTTATTCTCAAATGCATTTAAAAATTAGATTTATTTTCAAAATATTTAAAATTAAAGTTATTTACAAATTCCTTTATTAGTAGTTTTGTGGATTGTATTTAAAATGTATATGTTAGATTCTAATTAAATTTATTTAATTTGAAGCCATCAAAGGAAAATGTTATATTTAATTAAATTTATGTATAATGTTATGCTTTAATTAAACTTATTTATTAGGAAGTAAACACATGCATATGTATATAGGAATCATAAAGTAAGAGAAGTCTGATGGTTTACATGCGGTAGGCTTTCATAAGTTCTTTTTTTTTAATTAAATAATTTCAATATAGTAGTGTAAATAAAATAAAATATGTGATTTTTGAATATCTAATAATGTAAAGTTACTACGAGAGATTGGAATTATTTGAGTGTTATAATTAGAAAAGTAAAAATTGAAGTTAGATTATTATCAAATGGATAATCCTTTCATGTTCTTATTAAATTATTTAGGAATGTTTAAACAAGTGGAGTATGGAATATGCTTTAAGTTTCGTTACATGGAATAGTGTTGAGAGGTTAAAGTTTGTTTTCTTGCGTTCTCCTGATTGATTGAATTCTTCATTGATTTATTTTTTGTGTTGACGAGTTTATAAGCCGAGCCTTGATGTGAATTTCTTTGGGAACCCAAGTATTTGTGTACCCTTCAGTTGGGTGTATGTGAAAGATGGTGTTATAGGCTTCCTGAGGCATTGGGTAATAGGTTTATGTTGGATTTCTTTGATTTGTTTGTTTGAAATTTTTGATTTAATTATTAGTTTTTTTTAACTCTTGTGTATGTTACCTTATTTAGTAGTTTTCCTCTTGTTATGGTTGTATAGCGAGATGGTCCATGCCTCCCATTTGTACTCAGATTGGTAAAGTTTGGGTGTTTTATGTTGGTACACCCCCGATTGTTGTAAAGTTTTGGTATTAGAACCATGCGATGATACTCTCCCATACTAACTAACCTTATCTAACAAATGGTTGTTGTGGTTTCATGTGATAGCCAGATGAGTTCTATTCCTTATCTACGTAAGTACACAATGATCAATATGTCCAATTATTGGTGATACTACTTTGTATATTATGTGAATTACATGTTTTTAGGTGATCATATACTATGCGTGTGAGTAGGTGTGATTGTAAGATGATGATTGGTATTTAAATTTTAGTTATAGTAGTATTCATTGTAAGTTAAGAGATTATTGTCATAAGTAGTGATATTTTGATGCTAAATAGTATGATCAATTATTGCTTGACTCTATAATGGTATTATGCAAGTAGGGAAAGTTAAATTATATGTTACTTGTGTAAATTTAATTCGCTATTCAATTATTATTAGAAGGTTAATTTTCATATGCCATTTGTTTCAATTATTGTTAATCATGAGAAGTACTCGCAACTTTTCTAGTTGAGTAAATAGGTTAAAATTGGCCAATATTGATTAAGGGGTCACATAGCTACTTCCCTTGTGTTATTCTTGTGAATTTTTAATCTTGTTAAATATATTTGTTTTAACCTTGTTTTGTAAGGGTTGTACATGTGTGAGAGGTTGTTTTATTAGACCCTTGAGTCACCTTTTAAATGTGATTACTTATTGTATGTTTTATGAAGTCTTTATGTGGTTTTAATTGTATAAAAAGTTTCCTAGGTGGTAGGTCCATTGGTTAGGGGTCTTATTCCATAAAACCCCTTAAATAAAGTCTAAAACCCAATCTAATTACCCACTTATGAAAAGTGGTGAAAATTGGAGTTGGTTGGATGGTTGGGAAGTTATGGGGAGTTGATTTCCTTTTCCCTTCTAAATCTGTAAAAGCGAGTTTCCAAATATATGCTTCTAGGTTCATCTTTAGAGTGGAAAATTCAACATGCCATTGGCTACAAACACTCTAACTTTGTCATATATTTTTATTTGGTAATTTGCTACTCTCAATCATCTATTTGTAGGAAGCATGTGAAGTACAAGATCTTGCTTTACAATTTAATTTTGCAATTCATGGAGAATTGTGTGTGAAATTTTGATTTCATTAGTGATAATAATATTTTGGCTTCCAATAAGGGTTGGGAAGATGCTTTGAAAAATGTGGATAGATATATTGATGTATATCAACAACAATATTCCTTTAATAAGACACATTTTTGGGAGATTGGCATCACACTCTTGACTCATGTTTTTGGTGCTCAAAGCATGCTCAAAGAGATTCCTCAAGAGGAGTGGGAAGAAGATGAAAAGGTAACTAATTATCTATGTATGAAGTTAATATTTCAGCTTTCTCACAAGGATCTACTATAGTTTGTGGTGCTACAGGGAAGAGAATTAATTGGATCTCAATGCAAAGATGGGAATTTGAGGAACTTGATTACATGAAGTTCAAAGTTTCAAAGGATAGCTTGGTAAGATATGATAAAAGATTTAAAATTATTATTTCTTTGAACATATTCAAACATCAATCAACTCTTGATATTCATGTGAAGGAGTAATTTGGATGGAGGATTTCTTTGTTTTGGTATTATGGGTTTGATGAGCTACAAAAATGGGCATTTCAAAGGATGGTGATAGAGGACTTTTTCAGAAAGATTGTTTCATGGAATTTTCTTATTTTTCATAGAGGTCACAATATTTCCATGTTATATTTTTTTGAGGATGAATTTGTCTCTAACTTTCTAGAAGTATTTGTGAAGGAAGGAAAGTATATGCCAATGAATGATTCCAGAGAGTTAATCATCTTCCTACAAGATAAGTTTTTTTTATCATTTGGGTTTTTAGAGTGCCACAAAATTATTATTGCTGATATATGATCACAATAATGATGCATTTTGGATCCTATAGACCAACCCAATAGGATGAAAAAAAATTATCTCAGATTGAGGTAATGTTTGGGTCTTTGGTTATGCATTTTCATGATATAAATCTCAACAGTATAGATGTCAATGGAAGAAATTTTCCAAAGGGATGTATTTGTTGTGGTAGAAGATGCAATGGTTGTTATAAAAGTCTTGTTAGCAGAAAAAATCAGATTCATAGCATTATCAATTGTATCAGAAGTCTCAAGTACAAGTTGCTTATTAACAGTGCATTTCTTGCTAGAGAACCTAGGCACTATTTATCATGCAGAGAGAGATTGTTTTGGAAGTGTTTCATGGTGGAGAAATTCAATAACATTAGTAAATCACTTGATTTAATATAATATGCAATAAGATTATTTTCTACTAAAATTTTGAAGATTTTATTGAGTGATCAGTGTATGCTAGCTAGAGGACTCAAGGACTTTATAGATTACCATAAGAACGGCTAGTGGTTTGCAATATTAATATTAATATTTTGGTGGAGTATTTGGTGTTGTTATATGATGAATTTTTATGTTATTAATGTTCTATTACTATTCCAAATCCAATCCTAAAGTTGCATTAAGTAACCTTCTAGAAGAGGCAAAGTTTGAATCAATTTGTGATGTATCCTACAAGGAATGTCCCCATAACTCCAAGGTAAAAGAGGTGGTTGTTTTCAAGTTGTACAGTCACTTTAATGAAGGGTTTATTTTCTATTTAAACCCTCTTATAGACTTACAATAATCAGATTTATATATTTGAGAAAGATTGCATGAGTTTTAGGGGATGACCCCGCAGTGCAACAACAAGTTGCATGCAGTAGTGAAACTATTGTCCAGTGTTCGATTCCCACCGGTGGATGGTGGGATGAACATGCATCGATTGTTGGCCGACAGAGAAAGAAGGAGTGGTGCTCAGAGGATGGAGGAGGTTGGAAGAAGATCGAGCATTGTTGCGGGGTCAAAAGTTGGAGGGATTAATGGAGAGGTGGAGTTGGTGGGGGTGTTCAGGAAGAGGATTGCCACTGGAGCCTGCAAGGAGCTAGGTGGGAATGTAGGTAGGTGAAGCAGACATAGGAATGGCGTCGGGTCTTGGAAGGAGCTCGACAGGAATGCAGGTGGGTGCGACAGATAGGGGAATGACACTGGATCCTGTAGGGAGCTTGGCGGGAATACAGGCAGGTGTAGCATGGAGATATTGGGGATGAGGTCCCCTGTATGTGGCCTCACTAGTTCATAGGAAGGTTATTGATTTAAAAATATGGAAGGAATACAAGACCTATGGTGATATGGAATAAGAGGTTGCACAATCCATACCATCTTCATAATATTCTAGAGCAAAGGAATTATTTCTTAGAAATTTTTGTCAAGCTTGAGAGGAAGATGCAATTTCACACATGCACAAGATCACACTTTGTGTGACCATAATCATATATAGTATGGATTAAATAAACCAAATCCAAATGAATTTAAATCCTATTTAATCCCCTAAGCCATGATCCCAATGAGATGTTTGAAAATACCAAAGAAACTAAGAAACCATTAAACTAACATGAAATCAACACAAAAGCATAAGAGGAACCTATTCTAAGACTTCAAATCTTCTCCTATTGGGGGAGTGGTGTTGCATTGATGTGGAATGGAAACCCTTTCCCAATCCCTTGGATAATATGTGTTGTTCCAATCGATTTTATTGATGAAATATGAACGAAACATGGATGCAAAACTAGTCTAACATGATGAAAATGAGTGCTAAATGCTAAAATTATTGATGGAGATGGATGAAAGTTATGCTAAATGGAAACGAAGTTCAAAGATGCAAGCCATGGATGCAAACTTATGCTAAAATGGATGCAAACTAAGCTAAAATGGAAGACATTAATGGATGCTTAAGCTAATATGGATGAAGATTAAGCTAAATGTTAACAAATGCTAAATGTGGATGTGAGTGAGTATGAATTTCAACAACATAACTTTTCTCTGAAAAGGTGGATCCATTTCTCTCCAAATGGTGAAGTATTTATAGGAGAGCAAATGAAGAATCAATTGCTTGGATCGATTTATTCAATTGAAGGTCAATATTGAATCCAGGGTGAAGGCATGGATCAAGGATTCTCATCAATGGATGAGAATCAAAGATCACATGGATCAAAGAAAGCATCAATGGATGAGAATGATTCAAATAAACACACTTTGTAACAACTTTCAAAGTTTGTATGAAAATATTCATTCCCTTTTTCCAGCCAAATAGGAGAATATTCCTTATGCAAGTGGATGGGTGGAGAAAATTAGCAATTAGTAATTAAAACTAAATTTTAATTGTGCAAGATGAGGAATGTGAAGATGTTCATTAAATAATTGATTTATTTAATGAAAAGGGGATGCAATATGACATTTAATTAAACAATTGAGAACTATTTAATTAAATGAGAGGACTTAGGTTTTAAATTAAATAATTTTATTTATTCAATTTAAATAGGATGAGAGATGAATGTGAAAAGGAGACGAATTAACCTAATCAGATCAATTAGATCAATAGATGAAAGTGATGCATTTAAATAAATAACTAGGCTTATTTAATCAAATAGGTGAAAAGAGGACAAAATTCAGGACGAAATGATGTTAGTGATCAAATTCAAGTGTGTAGTATCATTCAGGACATTTTTAAGTGTCTACATTTTTCCCCTCTTTAAAGCAAGGTACCTGTTACATTGGTTCAAAGACTAGCACTTTTTAAATTTAAACTGTTGCTCAGATCAAAAAATTAAAAATTACTGATTTTTTTTTTATGCCTTACTGTTGCCCCAGTGGAAGGAATTAAGAAAAAATCTTGATTTTTTTTGATGCCCCATTGTTGCCCCAGTGGAAGGAATTAAGCTAGTACCCTGCCCCCTCAAGCGAGCAAGCAGAAATTAGGAATTTTGGGTTGATCTCTCAACAAAAATTCAATATTGATGCAGCTCAAAGAAGACTAGAAAGCTCAGATGTCTGATGTAGACAATTTTGATGATGTATAGACAATCATCGGCCATGGGTAGCCTCATGTATATTTTGATATATCACACAGATTCGATACCTGGATAGAACTGTTAGTAAAGATAGAAGAATAAGAAGAGTAAGATGGATAGAAGTAGAAGAATGAGACAAATGGATTAACCATTGATTTTGAGATTGATTCAAAATTCCAACAAGTCCATAAGTCGTCAAAAATTTATTAGATGATGGTGATGAGATTGATGAGTTTGCTCATTTCTACAATTGGGACTCTCCGTCATTCCTTGTTTTGATATAACACATAGACACGATGCATCATGGTATTGATAACCAAGATGGCTTTGTATCTAGTGCGATGGACTTTGACTCTACAAACAAAT
>VDFB02148145.1:0-55132 GCA_007258455.2 Sequoia sempervirens
AGATCTATTATCATAAAATGTGTTACACAACAATCTCTTCAAAAGTTTTCAAAGGGAAAACTTTCTCTCTTCTCCAAATTATGCAAAATGCTCTACAAAGCTACACTATCTAGCTCTAAGGCTCTCTCAATGTCTACTCTGATTCTAACTGATCTAATCTTCTAATCTAATTTTCTAATGCCTTACAAATGAGGGGGACTCCCCCTTTTATAGCTAGCCAAGTCCCAAAAGACGGCTAGGGTTACAATCAATAGAGTGGCCAGAATCGTGCCACCTCAGCCCTAAATAATATTGCCCTAAAAACCGCCACAGAGGAGAGTGGGGTAATAAATGCGCCATAATGTCTACCATCATCCTTCTAGAAGATTCCATTTGTAGACGCGTTCACACTGTTCTCGATCTTCTTTTCTTGGCGTTGTTCTTTGATTTCTTCCACTTGAGGGTCTTCATCTTCGTTACTTTGAGTTATACTAAGTCCTAACACTTAGCCATTTTCTTGCAAATTTCCTCCTTCGAGATTATGGCTCACTTCATCGTTAGCTTCCGCTTCAAGTCATAAATTACTCTTTGGCCTCAACATTTCTCCTGCAAAACAAGCAAGGAGAGGGGTATTAGAATACTTTATGATATAAACTTAACTCACTTACCTGATTTTCATGCTTTGATCTCCAAGCGTTCATCGCCAACTTTGTGTTCAAGTTCATGCCTTAGACAAACTTCATCTTTGAGAAATTCGTTTCACCTGCTGGAGCTCTGATAACCTCGATTTTATTCATCTCTGGCTCATGAAAACTATCTTCACGAAGAATTGAAGCAAATTCACCTAGGCAGTTTCTTTCAAATTCACCGTCTGGAAGATTTCACCTTGAAATCACATTTTCTTCACACTTGCCTTAGAAAATTTTCAAGTTTCCCTTAGGAAATACATCAACCTGGTGCCCACTTAAAAATATCCATCCTGAAGGCCACAGCGAAGCATGAAAGGCTTTAAAATCAACTCCTCATTGACAATCTTCGATACCCAGAAGAAAATTTTCTCCAGAACGCGTCGAATTCATGGGTACCCAACGAACGGGTTCATTTAATTTTCTTGGATTTTGAACCTTAGAAAATATTTCCCTGTGAAATTTAAATTCGTTCTTCGATCTTCTCTGAGAATTTTGCTCTGACTTGAAAATATTTTCGTTCCTGTGCAGCTGGCATCACCGGACTCCATCCACTGACTAATTTGCTCGTGCTTCGAAAAATTTCACCTCCTTGAGCCCCAGGCGTATTTTCTGAGAAGAAAATATTTTTTTGCCTTAGAAAATATTTTAATCATCCTGCACTCTGAGAATTTGCCTTAGAAAATTTTATTTGTTTGCCAGTGAGAAAAACATCAACTTCACTCTGAAAAATTTCCATGAGGGCGTCTAGCATTTTTTTATTTCTCGCTCACCATTTCACACTTGAAAATATTTATTTGAAGTCCCAACGCCTTGGCAATATTTTATTTTTTTATTTTATCATCCACACTTTAGGCGTATATTGCATATGAAGGAGGATACTCATCCTTGCTTTTGAAAATTTTCACCATCTAGCAAGTTGCTTTATTTCACATTCCACTTCAGACTCAAGGCGCATAACACACTTAGCATTTTTATTTCCACCACCTTAGAATATTTTCTAACACATCACTTCACCACGCCTAGCATCTTATTTTCACACCTCACACGCCTTAGGAAATTTCTAACACCTTATAACTCCCATCACCCTTGGCGCCTACCACTTTGGAGAATAACGCCTATCATTTGTCCTTGTATTCACCATGCCTCAATCACATTTCACCTTATTCACTAGCTTCATTTACTTTTTACACCCCAACTTGGGCGCATTTAGAGGGGTGAGGAGGACAAAACTTATTCCAACGCCTTCCCCTTGTTGACTTGTTGACTTCAAATGTGGGCGGATTTTCATGTAGGAGGAGGAATCTTTTTCAACGCCTTAACTCTTGTCCTCACATGCCTCATTTTTGTCTTTACTTGCCATGCTTTGGGCGCATTTCCACCTAGGAGGAGGATGGCACTCATACTTAGAATATTTTTCATATTTGAACATCTTGAGTTGGGCGCATTTGCTACTTGACGAAGGATAAAAACTTTTGACTGCTTTGACCTCTTTTCCTTTTGGGCGCATTTCAGCCTAGCTGGTGGATGAAAAAGTTTTGACTTGTTGACTTTTCCTCTCCTTTTGGGCGCATTTCACCCTAGCTGCAGGATGGGCGCATTTTGGGGGGTGAGAAGGATATTTTCATACCTTAGACAATTTTGCCATCAACTCTCTCAACCTGGGCGCATTTTGCTGGGTAAGGTGGATGAAGTTTGTTGACTTCTTTGACCTTCTCTCAGGATGGGCGCATTTGAGGTCTCTAGGAGGATGAACTTCATACTTAGAAAATTTTTGAATGCTGCTGGCTTGCATGTGGGCGCATTTTCCATGTGATGAAGGATGAAAACATTTTCTTGACTTCCAGCTTGATGAGGGCGCATTTAGCTATGTGTGCAGGATAAAATTCTTTGACTTTTCTTTGACCAGTTGTGCTTTGGGCGCATTTTGGCCTGTGTACTGGACGAGCTCAACACTCTTAGAAATTTTCATGCCTTCTCATCAACTGGGCGCATTTTGCCATGGCTGCAGGACAAGCTTCAGACTTAGAATTTTTTCTTCGTTTTCGCCAGTTTCCATACCCTGCTATTTATAGTAAGCTCTCTGAATTTGCATCTCTGAGGCTCGGAACGACTTGAAATTTTGTACACTGCATCCCTATGACCTCGTTGTTCTGTCGGCACTGCCACTTTTAGCTGACCTGCTATTTTTAGCCTGTTTTTGAAGGTGGTTTACTATAAATAGTAACCTCATGTTTCTGATAGCTCCCATGCTCCGATTAACGGGGAATTTGATGGTAGCTCTCCTCACCGTGACCTTCGCTGGCAAGCGCTGTCGCGGTTATATTTTTGCTTGGGTTTAAATTGACTTTACTATATAGTAAAGGTGCTCTCGATGGAAGGCTTGAAGTTGTTCACTAGCAGATGCTTTGAAGGACAAGCGATGAAGTAATTGGTTTACACGCGGTTCAAAATTTTGACTTTTCTGCGGCTTATTTTGGAATCGAGCTAGAAACCCTAACTCGCTTTGCATGCATCCCAAATGAACTCTGTTTGCCTTTGTTTCTGTGGCACTGCAATCAGCTCGTGATTCTGAACTGCTGGGTGGCGGCTGCCGGGACACACCTGCTAAAAATAGCAAGTTCCTTACTGAGTGAGAATCCTCGTTTGCATGTCACACCATCGCGAAGCTCTCGAAAAACCCATCAGGAATCACCTGACATGCAAAAGAAATCTCGACATGCAAACCCTAAAAATAGCCTTGGAAGGCTGAACTCTGAAAGTGGTCGCCTCGTCTTGCATGTTACATCATCGCGAAGGTCTCGAAAAACCCAGAAGGAATATCCAGACATGCAAAGAAAAACTCTGCATCTGGACCCTGAAATTCGTGCCGGAAGCCGGACTGCTAAAAATTGTAAGTTGTCTGTTTTCGCTCAAATTTGGCATGCAAGCAGTCTGATGTGCTCTGAATGCTGTGTGACTGTCGGAATCTTGAAAATAGCTGGCAAATTGCCCTGAATTTCACACTTACTAAAAATAGTAAGTACCTCGGAATCTGTTGAAATTTTGCTGAAAGCCCGCTGGAAGCATACTGACAAGAACGTTAAGCTCAAGTTTCAAGTTATTCACCTCGTTTGACTTCAAATTGGTTGGAAAGGCTTAAAACCCTAATTTCAAACTTGGCCAAATTCATGTTGAAGCTTGCAGACGGGAACGTCCCCAGAAAGTAGACCATCAGAAAAGAGACAGACAGAGAGAGAGAGACCAAAAACCAAAGCCAAAACAGCCGAGGGAGATGGAGTAAGAATTAAGGGTCCCCATCTTGAATGGGGCGATGTGTGAAAAGGGTCACAACACGTAATACTGGAAGCTTGCTGGAAAGCATGAGCAAGGTCTTCCATGAACTTTCTGTCTCGGCACGAACTCCTGTAACCCATTTATCTGCTTCTTGTGCCATCTTTCTCAACTCCAACAAGCCACTAACTGACTCTCTGGATAACTCGGCTAGAAGCTCTATTGCTGGAATCTCCTACCCACAAGGATGAGACAATTGCTGCATATATCCTATCAAAGCCTTATGCTCCCTTTTCAATTTTTTATACTTTCCTTCCTTTTTAAATAATCTGTCCTTGAGGGCGTGGTAGGAGTTATTGCATTCCTCCACAATCTGTGCACCTGTGGGGCATCCTAACTCCAAAGTTGTGACCACATAGTTCTCTGGCACTGCTTTGTCTCGATCACAATCAACCTGTGGCACCGCCATATGAAGGGTGCAAGAGCCATCCTCATCAGTTGATATCTTTGAAAAAATTTCGTGCCCTCTTCTTTTGTGGAGGCGCGTTGATCCTGTTTAACAACTCTTCCATTTCTATCGTTGGATCAATCTTTTCACTGGGGCTTCTTCTCATCCTATCTTTGAGCCAATCAGGTACTGTATATTGTATATCAAACGGCCGTTGTTCTTGTGCCTCTACTTCACGGACTTGTTCAACTTCTATATCATTCTGGTGAGGCTCATCGGCCTCTAGTGGCTGAGTATCTCCTAGAACTATATCATCATCATCCAAAGCTGCCTCTAACTCCCACTGAAACTGAGTGTCAGTAGCAGTCCCCTCATCAATCTACTGATCATCTCTACGAGGTGCGTTGACACTCTGGCCAACTGACTCTCTCCGTGGTGGCTAATTATCTTCTTGTACCACTTGCACCTGATTCAATGCATTTCTTTGATCAGCAAAAAGTGAAACCTCCTGTATACTTGGAGGACGTTTCTCCAATGGCGTGGGTGACTCAACTACAACTCGTGGAGGCTCCGGCTGAACAGGCTCCTGCTAAACTGGTTCCTTCCTTCGAGATTCTGGACCTCGTGTAATTTGTTTCTTCTTGCTGGTGGTGGGTGTCCTGTGATCTCCCATCAAATTGTAAGTCAATGCAATCGACCTACTCTTCAACCTGCTCACACGTCTATCAACCCATGCTCTAGTAAATGTCAAGACTAGAATAGAAAGTGTGTCCAAATCAGCAATCTCTGGTTCTGACCAATCTGGAAGTGGAAGTGGAGTATCTCTCAAATCCTCATAATCTAGATGGAGAACACTTATGTCCTCACTCACCTGGTCTGGTACTGGAATGACCTCACACTCCCTGATCATACTCAATGGCAACCTAGAGAACACTCTCTTCCTGACTTCAGCCTCGTCTGATGCACCAGCCCAATAATCCTCAATGTTTGCCTTATGTTTAAATTCTTCTGGCAGTACCCATCTGATATTGTTATGTGGATCATAGTGCTATCTGTTGGTGTGATAGGAAAAGTGATAAAACTGAAGCTCACTTTTAGCTTCCCTAGCTGCCTGTAATGAAGGACACACCTCATCTGAATTTCCCATGACAATTGGGAAGTCAACTCCTCCCTTCTTCTTTTTCTTTTGAATCTTATCGTAGGCAACTAGTTGCCTAGATATTTCTAACATTAAAATTCTGTTGGTTGGGTACTTAGGCAGCCTATATGGGTATGAAGAAAATCCTTGCAGCCTTATATAAGAAATCTTCGGAAACTGTATAAACCAGTACCATACCTTTCAATCAATTCTTGAGCTTCCCTCAAGATCCTGTGATGCATACGCTCTTGAAGTGTTCTCGTGATGTGCATGGTAAAAGTGTCGTTGACATGCTTGTAATGAATAGTACTTGTCAAGTGCAGCTGCGGACAAGCATCATGGATTTTGAATTGATGAGAGCCACAACCAACAGGCTCCTTATATGAAATTCCTCTATACTTTGTCATACGAGCCAGCATGTAAATGATGTAAGAGCCCATATAGAATGTCTTTGTTCTTCTCAAACTCAGGAGCTACTCGTGCAAATTATAACTGATCATTTCAGCCCAGTTGATGTAATTCTTTCCTTCCAGCACGAGGTTGATGTAATAGAACATCCATGGCTCAAAAATAAAAGCTTGAGGGCAACCTCCAACTCTGCTCAGCATCATAATGAGATCACAGTACTCCTGCTTCAAGTCATCTGATATAATTTGCCTTGGCAGCTTCGTACGAGAGGGCTTGGGGTTGCTCATCTAGCGGGTATTGATTGTCTCCGTACATCTCTCGAATGCAGAAGCATACATTCGCTCAGCACGTTCTCTCGATTTGTAGATCATATTTCTGTGTGTTGGGATTCCAAAAGCTTCACCAATAGCTGCAGGAGTGAGGTTGGCGAACACTTGACCATCTGGTGACAATTGATTTGTGATCCTTTTCATAGCAGTTGGTGCACTCCATCATCAGCTCCGAACACTGAATGGCTGGTGGGAAACCCGCAACTACATATAATCCACTTCGAATGATGTTGTGTGAAGTGGCTGAAGGTTGATGACTACCAATTCCCAGCATTCTGTTCCTGAAAGTCTCCAAGTTGAAAGAGCCCAAATTCGTGTCAGCTAGCTTTCCCAACTTCGAGGTAAACTTTGACTCTAGCATGAAAGGCTTGCTCAGCTTCTTGATAATAGCTTGCCTGGATGCACCATTGTTGTCCTTGCCAGTTGTTCTTGCTTCAGCCATCTCAACTTCTCCTTCAATAGATTTCGAATTATCAATCACTTAGAAACAAATTTCTAAGCAAGCTTCAACAACTTTACTTTCAGCAACTTCAAATCTTGACAAAGTCGCCCACTCTACTTTAGCAATTGAACTCTCTTAAATTCGTACTTCTTCAAGTTCAAATAAGATTCAGCAAGTTCGCACTTTTTAGCAACCTTCAACTTCAGCAATATTCACTTTCAAAACTCAGCTTCAGCAACTAGACTTCAATTCGTACAAACTCAAGTTTCAGCCTTCAACCTCAGCAAAATTTTGAACCTCCTCAACAGTTGCAGCCACAACAATTTTCAATCTTCACACTCAACTCAGCAAATTGAATCTTCCACTTGCACATTCACACTTTAGCTTCAGCAACTTCCTTCAACAAATTTCGAACTTCAGCCTCAGCAACTCACTGCAACATCAGACTTAGAGCAAATTCAATTTTCCTCAGCTGTGAAAAAGAATGAATGAATCTTCAGCTCTTATAGGAAAATCGAATTCTAGATCGAATTCTAGAAGAAGGCTAAGTTTAGCCAGTGTATTAAATCTCCACTACTTCATTCAAATTTCCCTCCTCTGGCATTTTTGACACTTGTCTTTCGACGTCAGGAATCTTAATCTTCTAGAATTTCAACTTTGACTGGCATGTTTTAATTCACTCTCGAAAATGTTTAATTTAAATTCATCTTTTAATCAATTTAATTCACCAGCTGGAGCTCTGTCACTTGAATTCAAATTTTATTTCTCCTCGGCTCTGGAAAATTCACCTTGTGAAGAATTCAATCAAAAAGATCTAGGCAATTCACTCTAAATTCATCGTCGAAGCATTTTCCTTTTGAAAACACATTTTATTCAAATTTGCCTTAGAAAATTTTAAAATTTCCCTTAGGAAAATTCATAATTGGAGCACCGATTAAATTCTTCATCCTGAAGGCTTTGGCGAAGTGCAGAGGACTTGGAAATCAACTTCTCGTTGGAAATATTTAATACCCAGAAGAAAATTTTCTCCAGAACTTGTCGAATTCATGGGTGTACAACGAATGGGTTCATTTAAATTTTAAAATTTTGAACCTTAGAAAAATATTATTCAATCAATTTAAATCCGTTCTTCACATCTGTGATTGTCTCGTGTTGCCCTGACTTGGAAATTTTTAAATTCATCCTGTAATGCAAGCACTCTCTGATTTCATCACTGGCAAATTCATCCAAGTTCTGGAAAATTTTATCACCTCAAAGTCTAGGTGTATTTTCTTAAGGAAGAAAATACTTTGTCTTAGAAATTTTTTGAATTACTTTGAAGATTTTGCCTTAGGAAATTTTATTCAACTTCACTTATTTTCCTGTGGTGAGAAAATTCTATCAACTTCACTTATTTTCCTGTGGTGAGAAAATTCTATCAACTTCACTTAGAAAATTTTCCTTGAAAGCACATCATATTTGAATTCAAACGCCTAGCATGTTTTATTTTTCATCACCTTATGCCTTGGGCGCATTTGGCACTTCTTGAGAAATATTCAACTTCATTCATCCCACATACCTCTTGGCGCATATCACACTTGAAGGGGAATATTCAACTTCACCACGCCTAGCATACTTTACTTTCCCATGCCTTAGCAATTATCATCTCTCCTCTTTGTGTCTTGGGCGCATATTATACTTGCTAGAAGATGAAAACTTTCAACGCCTTTGACCCTTGACTTTGGGCGCATTTCAACATGTGTGGAGGATGGGCGCATATGAGATAGTGTGAAGGATGAACCTTGGGCTCCTTTCTTTTTGTCTTCACATGCCCTCACTTGGGCGCATTAGAGCATAGGAGGTGGATGAAATTCTAACGCCCTTGACTTTCTTTCCTATAGCTTGTGGTGGGCGCATATGGAGGGTGGTGGAGGATAAGCATTTCACACTTAAATTTTTTTTTTTTTTGACTTGCTATACATGGGTGCATTTAGCCACAAGAGGAGGACGAGTTTCATACTTAGAAAATTTTCGTTTGAACACCTAGCATCTTGCTTGTGAGGGCGCAAATGGAGGGTGGGGGAGGATGAAACACGTGCTTAGAAAATATTTTGCATGTCATGTCTTTGAGGGCGCATTTAGCTATGTGTGAGGGATGAAAACTTTTGCCCTTGAATATTTTCCATCAACTTCTTCAAAGTGGGCGCATTTTTCCTAGGCTGAAGGATGAAACTTTTTACTTAGAAAATTTTATGTCTCTTCATCCTTGAGGGCGCATTTAGACAAGGCAGGAGGATGAAATCAACACTTAGGAATTTTCCTGACTCCAGCTGAAGATGGGCGCACTTGGAAGGTGGTGCAGGATGAAGTTTTAGACTTAGCCGTTTTTCTCCTTCCTCTGCCGGCTTCTCCATGCCTTACTATAAATAGTAAGTCCTTTAATTTTCACACTTCAGAAGCTCAGATTGCTTTGAAATTTTGAACACTAGATCTTCGCGGCTTCATCAACCTGCTGACACTGCCATTCCAAGTTGGCCTGCTAAAAAATAACATATTTTGAAGGTAGTTTGCTATTTATAGTAAATTCCTGCTTCTGATACCTCCACAACTTCGTTTGATTTGAAATTTGAATGAGGCGCTCCTCACCACGTGACCTGCCTGTTGACGTCGGCGCCTGCTGCTGACTTTCTATTTTTAGCCTGTTTCTGAAATGACTTACTATAAATAGTAAGTGCTCCGTTTGCCCTCAAATTTTATCAGCAGATAGCTTGAGAGATGCTGATTGTGGTGGTTTACACCGATTTTCAATTTTTTTGACCTTTTACCCCTCTTTTTGGGTCCCAAAGTTGGAAACCCTAATTCATCTTGCATGTATATCAAATGATCTTCGTTTGTCTTTGTTTCTGTTGCATTGCGATCAGTTCGTGATTCTAAAGTGTTGGGAAGCGGCTGCCAGAATGCATCTGCTAAAAATAGTAAGTTCCTAAATGAGTGACCATCTTCGTTTGCATGTCACATCACTGCGAAGCTCTCAAAAAACCCATAAGGAATATGCAGACATGCAAAGAAAACCTTGACATACAAACCCTAAAAATAGCCTCCGAATGCTGAACTCTGAAAGTTATCATCTTGTTTTGCATGTTACACCATTGCAAAGGTCTCAGAAAACCCAGAAGGAATCCTCAGACATGCATTGAAAAACTCTGCATATAGGCCCTGAAATTTGCTCTGGAAGCTGAACTGCTAAAAATAGCAAGTTGGCAATTTTAGCTCAAATTTTGCCAATGAGTAGCCCGATGTGTTCTGGATGGAGTGTGCCTGTCGAAAATTCAAGAACGTTGAAGGAACGCCTAGAATTACACACTTACTAAAAATAGTAAGTTGTCAGAATCTGATGAAATTTAGCTGAGAGTCAACTGGAAGCATATTGACAGCAATGTCAAGCTTTGTTTTCAATTTATTCACTTTGTTGGATCTCAAATTGGTAAGGAAGTTCAAAACCCTAATTTCAGACTTGGCCAAATTTCATGTTTAAGCTCGCAGACGGGAACGTCCCCGGAAGGAAGACATCAGAAAAGAGACAGACAGGGAGAGAGACAAAAACCAAAGCCAAAAAGACTAGAATGGAGCAAAAATTAGGGGTCCCCATTTTGAATGCGGCGATGTGTGAAAAGGTCACAACACCACCTTGCCTTCAAGTTGAGAATTTGTACTTAGTTTATCGTATATTGTTGTTTCCAATAAGCCTATTCAGACAAGCAGATAGTCGTGCCACCTTGCTTTCACGTTGTGAGTCCGTACCCGACTTATTGTCAGATAAACATTCCTGCTCCATTTCCTCATGCTCTGTTTTCTTGAGGAAACTGGATAGATTTAAAGTAGTTAGCTTAGTTGTAGGTAATGATCTGCGAAACCAGAAAATCCTTAGCTGCAACGTTCTTGGTTTTCTTAAACCTTGTGCCTCTTCCAGCTGAGAACAAAATGATAGGACTTAGATTACTTTTCTTTTTCACGCATTCCAGCACTACGAGGGAGCTTCCCCTCCTAATTTGAAGAGCACTCATTACGTAGTGTGCATAGCTGTCCGTACAAACTTGCACTCCAGAGGTGTTAGTTTTTACGCCAACAACTTTGATCAAGAGAGAATGGAGTAGCCTTCGGATTACTTTGTTTTGCTGATTGGTGCGGTCACAAAAATCACATCAACAGGGAGGCCTTCAACTACTGCAAAGACTCCAAACCACACATAGTAGGGTTTCCAATCTCAATAACCACAACATAGAGATCTTCAAAGTTCAAACATAGCAGCACCAGATGTGAAACCAACCAGACTAGCAAGACTGCAAAGCAGAGAGAGTAGTAGCTTTATGGTTTCCAGAGGCAGCTCAACAACCATCAATATGCACCTATAGGGACCTGTTGTGACCTTTTCACACATCGCCCCATTCAAGATGGGGACCCCCTATATTTTTGCTCCATTCTGGTCTTTTGGCTTGGGTTCTTCTCTCTCTCTCTCTCGCTCTGTCTCTTTTCTGGTGTCCGTCTTTCTAGGGTTGCGCCCGTCAGTGAGCTTAAGCATAAAACTGACCAAGTCTAAAATTAGGGTTTTATCGTTTCTGGTCAGTCCAAGGTCAAGTAAAATGAATAAATTGAAATTTGAACTTAACATTGTTGTCAGCATGTTTCCAGCAGGCTCTCAACAGATTTTCATCCGATTCCGAGGTATTTACTATTTTTAGTAAGTGTGAAATTACATGCAATTTGTCAGCTATTTTGAGATTCCGACAGTCACACAGCATTCAGAGCATATCAAGCTACTCGTATGCAAAGTTTGAGCGAAAACAGACAACTTACTATTTTTAGCAGTCCAGCTTCCGGGACCAATTTCAGGGTGCAGATGCAGAGTTTTTCTTTGCATGTCTGCATATTCCTTTTGGGTTTTTCGAGACCTTCGCGATGATATAACATGCAAAACGAGATGATCACTTTCGGAATTCAGTCTTCCGAGGCTATTTTTAGGGTTTGCATGTCAGGGTTTCTTTTGCATGTCGGATGATTCCTGATGGGTTTTTCGAGAGCTTCACGATGGTGTAACATGCAAATGGAGATTCTCACTCAGTAAGGAACTTGCTATTTTTGGCAGGTGTGTCCCGGTAGCCGCTTCCCAGCAGTTCAGAATCACGAGCTGATCGCAGTGCCACAGAAACGAAGAGAAACAGAGATCATTTGATATGCATGCGGAGCAAATTAGGGTTTCCAACTTCGGAGCCTAAAAATAGGCGTAAAAAGTCAAAATTTTCAAAAACCGGTGTAAACCACCGCGATCAGCGTCCTTCAGGTTATCTGCTGGTAGAATTTGAAGTCAAATGGAGCACTTACTATTTATAGTAAGTCAATTTGGAAACTGGCTAAAAATAGTAAATTGAGTGCATGCGCCGGTGTCAGCCAGCAGGTCACGTGGTGAGGAGCGCCTCATTAAAATTTCAAGACGATCGGAGCATGGGAGCTATCAGAAATATGAGGTTACTATTTATAGTAAACCACCTTCAGAAACATGCTAAAAATAGCAGGGTGACTAAAAATGGAGGTGCCGACAGGTTGACAAGATCATGAGGATGCAGTGTGCAAAGTTTCAAGTTATTTCGGGCTTCAGAGGTACAAAATTCAGAGAACTTACTATAAATAGCAGGGCACGTAAGCTGGCGAAAGATGATGAAAATTTGTCTAAGTCTGGAACTTCATCCAGGAGACATGGCAAAATGCGCCAGGTGAGTAAGAAAGCATGGAAAAAATTCTAAGTATGGCGTTCATCCCTCTCAGGGGGTGAAATGCGCCCAAGATGCAAAAAAGTCAAGGGGAAGTCAACGAAGTTTGTCCTGCAGGCATGCCAAAATGCGCCCAAGGAAAGCTCAGGAGATTGAAAAAAATTTCTAAGTGTAGGAAATCCGCCTCACCCCTCCAAATGCGCCCAACTTGCAAAATTCATCCTGTAGCAGGGGTGAAATGCGCCCAAGGCAAGGAAGGTCAAAGCAAAGTCAAACTTTTCATCCTCCTCAAGGGGAAAAATGCGCCCAAATGCATGCATGTGAGGACAAAAAGCGGAATGTGAAGAGTCACTCTAAAGGCGTTAGAAAAGTTTATCCTCCTCCACATCCAAAATGCGCCCAAAAGAAGAATAAGTCAACAAGTCAACATGCTTTATCCTCCAGCTACATGGAAATGCGCCCAAAGATGAAATAAGTCAAACAAGTCAAAGAAACTCGTCCTCTTGCTAGGCCAAAATGCGCCCAAGTTTAGGTGTAAAATGGTGAATAGAGAGGGTAAATAAGGTGAAAAACAATCCTCAGGCGTGGTGAAAGATGGTAAAAGCTAGGCGCACTCAAGGTGTAAGGTGTTGGAGAATTTCCTAAGGCGTGTGAGGTGGCAAAGATGAATTCTAGGTGTTTTTTTTTAATTATTTTCTCTCAAGTGTGTTATATGCGCCAAGGGTTGATGGGAGTTATAAGGTGTTAGAAATTTTTCTAAGGCGTGTGAAGTGTGAGAAAATAATTTCCTAAGGCGAGATGAAGAAATATTTCAAGGCGTGATGAAGAAATATTTCAAGGCGTGATTTTAAAATGTCAAGAGTTATGCGCCTAGGGTCTCAGGAGAAATATGAAGTGAAGTGACTTGCTAAGTGATATAAAAATTTCCTAAGGCAAGGATAAATATAAAATGCGCCTAAAATGTTGAGTGGAGAATAATAAAATATTTCTAAGGTGTTAGAATTTTTAAATAAAATTGCCTTTCAAGTGTGGAGTTAAATCCAAAATGGTGAGTGGCAAATCAAGCGTGCCGGGCATGAGTAAATTTTTCTAAGTGAAGATGATACTTCTCTCGCTGGCAGGCAAATAAAATATTTTCTAAGGCAAATTCTTAAAATGCAAGATGATTGAAATATTTTCTAAGGAAAATATTTTCTTCTTAGAAAATACGCCTGGAGCCTCAGGGTGGTAAAATTTTCCGAAGCACGAGCAAATTTTCTCGGTGATGAAGTCAGAAATGCAAGATGAATTCAAGTTCTTCAAGAAGCTGGAGCAACAGGAAGATCACAGGCGAAGAGTGAATTTAAAATGATGAAAATAATATTTTTCTAAGGTTCAAAATTCAAAAAATTAAATGAACCCGTTCGTTGGGTACCCATGGATTCGAGGCGTTCTGAAGAAGATTTTCTTCTGGGTACTGAACATTTGCAATGATAAATGGATTTCTAGATCTTCCGAACTTCACCGACACTTTTTCAGTGAAGAATTTGATCAGTACTCAAATTATGAATTTTCCTAAGGGAGAATTTAAAATTTTCTAAGGCAAGTTTGAATAAAATGTGTTTTCGGAATGAATTTTTTTTTAAAACGATGAAGTCGAGATGAGTTGCCTAGATGATTGTGATCGAATTCTTCGAAGATGAATTTTCCAGAGCAGAGGAGAGTTAAAATTTGAATTCAAGTGACAAAGCTCTGGCTGGTAAATTAAAAGATAGATTTAAAGTAAATTTTTCGAAAACGAATTCAAAGACGCCAGTCAAAGTCAAGTTTCTAGAAGAACAAGATTCCCGACGACTGGAGACAAGTGTCAGAAATACCAGAGGGGGAAAATTTGAATTCTCGAAGTAGAGTAGTGGAAGTTAAATGCACTGGCTAAAAATGGCTTCTTCTAGAATTCGAGTTTTAGCTATAAAATGAAGATGTTTCTCACTTGTTTTCACAGCTGAAGAAGTCGAATTTTCTCTAAGTGAAGTATTGCAGTGAGTTGTTGCTTGAAGAGTTCGAAGTTTGAATGTTGTTGAGACTACTGGAAGGACGCCTTGAGTTGCTGGAGAGGTACGCCCTTGCTGGTTAAAGAAGTATTTGCTGAAGATAAGAAGTGCGAATTTGCTTGTTACCAGAGCTCGACTTATTGAAGTTGCTTGTACTGAGAGGTACGACTTTGCTGGTGTTGAGGCTGAAGCTTAATTTGTTGCTGAAAGTTGAAGTTGCCTATGCTGAAGGGGACGCCTTGCAGTGAATTGAAGTAGTTGAGAACTTTAAAAGCACGAACTTGCTAGTTGCTAATTGCTGGTGTGAAGTACGAATTTGTAGAAGTCGAAGTTGCTGATTGCTGATTGGGGTGGTAAAGTGAAGTCTACTTAGAAATCTTTTTCTAAGTGTTGAAGTTCGAAGTTCAAAAGAAAAGAAGCTGAGATGGCTGAAGCGAGGACAACTGGAAAGGACAATGGCGCCTCCAGACAAGCAGTGATCAAGAAGCTGAGTAAAACATTCATGCCAGAGTCGAAGTTTATTTCAAAGCTGGGCAAGTTGACAGACACTAACCTGGGCTCCGTCAACCTAGAAACCTTCAAGAACAGGATGTTTGGAATTGGTCATCGGAAGTTTCCGCCACTTCACAAATACATCGCCCGCGACCATATGCGCCAATGGCTTCCCGCCAGCTAAGGCCAGCGTTCGAGCTGACAATGAGTGCTTAATTAGATAGACGATAACCAGAACGACGAGGATATTTTGATGATGATGACTGATCGAGTCTTCTAATGAAGCGTTCAAACAGATCATTGCAGATGACTTGAAGCAGGAATATTGTGACCTCATCATGATGCTGAGTCGGGTTGGAGGTTGTGCACAATCATTCATTTTTGAACCCTGGATGTTTTACTACATCAACCTGGTGCTAGAAGGGAAGGACTATATCAATTGGGCCGAGATGATAAGTGATAATCTACATGAGCAGCTCCTGAGCTTGAGGAGAACGAAGACATTTTACATGAGCTCCTACATTATCTATATGTTGGCACAGATGACGAAGTATAGGAGGATATCTTACAAAGAACCTGTTGGATGCGGCTCTCATCAGTTCAAAATCTATGATGCCTGTCCACAGTTGCACCTGTCGAGCACAACCCACTACAAGCGTGTCAACGACTCATTCACCATGTACATCACGAGGCTGCTTTAGGAGCGGTTGCATCATAAAATCTCAAGAGATGCCCAGGAGCTAATTGAAAGGTATGGGTGTTGGTTCATACAATTTTCGAGATTCTCTTACATTAGGCTGCAAGGTTTCTCATCATACCCATATAGGCTGCCTAAATACCCAACAGATAGAATATTGATGCTAGAGATATCTAGATAGTTGCTAGCCTTTGATAAAATCCAAAAGAAGAAAAAGAAAGGAGGGATAAAATTTCCAATTGTAATGGGCAACTTGGATGAGGTGTGTCCTTCGATACAGGCAGCTAGAGAGGCTGAAAGTGAGCTTCAATTTTATCATTTTTCATATCATACTAGCCGACAGCACTACGACCCACATCATAACATCAATTGGGTTCTGTTGGAGGAGGTCAAACATAAGGCCACCATAGAGGATTATTGGGCTGATGCAGTTGATGAGATTGAAGTAAGGAAGAGGATGTTCTCTCGATTGCCTATTACTCTGATCAGGGAGTGTGAGGTAGTACTGGTTCCAGACCAAGTGAATGAGGATATGGATGTTGTCCATCCTGATTATGTAGCTGTTCGAGATACTCCACTTCCACCTCCCGATTGGTCAGAGCCCGAGGTTGCTGATTTGGATACTCTCTCCATCCCAGTTATGACATTTACTAGAACATGGGTTGACAAACGGGTAAACAGGTTGAAGAGTAGGTCAATTGCCTTGACTTACAATATGATGGGAGATCACAGGACGCCCACCACTGGCAGGAAGAAACAGATTACAAGAGGTCCAGAGTCCAGGAAGAAAGAAATAGTTCGACAGGAGCCTACTCAGCCAGAGCCTCCACGAGTCACAGTGGCAACACCCTTGGAGACACGTTCTCCAAGCATACAGGAGGTCTCTTTATTTGCTGATCAGAGGGTTGCATTGAATCAGGTGCCAGTAGTACAGGGTGATATTCAGCCTCCACGGAGGGAGTCGGTTGGCCAGAGTGCCAACGTACCTGTTAGGATTGATCAGCATGATGATGAGGGGACTATTACTGACCCTCAGTTTCAGCAGGAGTTAGAGGAGGCTATGAACGAAGATGATGATATAGTGTCAGGCGATACTCAGCCACTTGAGGACGATGAGCCTCGCCAGAATGATGAAGAAGTTGAGCAGGTTAGAGAGGTCGAGGCACAGGAGCAGCAGCCCTTCAATATACAGTATGAGGTGCCCGATTGGCTTAAGGACAGAATGAGAAGAAGCCCTAGTGAGGAGCTTGATCCAGTAGTTGAGATGGAGGAGTTTTTGAACAGGATCAGTGCACCTCCACAGAAGAAGAAAGCAAGAAAATTTTCAAAGATATCCACTGAAGAGGATGGCTCTCGTACTCTTCACGTTGCTGTTCCACGAGTTGAGTGTGACCGGAATGAAGCAGTTCCTGAGAATTATGTGGTCACGACTCTAGACTTGGGACGCCCTACTGGTGCGCAGATTGTTGAGGAGTGTGATAACTCCTTCCTCGCCCTCAAGGATAGGTTGTTCAAGAAAGAAGGAAAATACAAAAGGTTGAAACGAGAACACAAAGCCTTAATTGGATATGTACAGCAGTTATCTCGTTCTCGAGGGCAGGATGTACCAGTGATAGAGCCTCCAGCAGATGTACCTAGAGAGTCGATCAGCGGCTTGGTAGAGTTGGGGAGGATGGCACAGGAGGCAGATAAATGGGTCATAGGAGTTCGTGCCGAGACAGAGAGATTTATGGAGGACCTTGCTTCTGCTTTCCAGCAGGCCTCTAGTATTTTAACACGGATGGATGCAGTGGATCATGCTTGGGGCGATGCCTCTATCTATCGAAAAGGTGATTCAAATGCCTTGAGGTATTGAGGCATGTGCCATTGCAGTTTCGATTGATGGAGGCGCCATTCAGAGAAGGACCCATATGATTTCTGGTATTCTTCGAAATCAGCTGGCATGCTGGCTTCTTCGATGCGACAAAGTGCATTCAGCCGAGTACATAAGGCTGCGCCAATATTATAGATGGAGTTCTAATACCTTTGAGGCTATATTTGCTAGGGCGGCTGAACTCGGCGAAGTTAATTTGATAATTGAGGGGTTTGCCGGTGCTTTGCAGACGTTAAGACCTTTGTACAGGATGATTTCGAGAATACTGCTACTTTCTCCACTTTGATCCAGAACACGCAGGACTCCTTGACGGCTTGGAGAAAGTCTTGTACAAGGCATGAACATTTAGTCACAGTATTAGAGTTTCAGCTAGATTGCATTCCGCCAATTTCAGTTCAGGAGGTTGAGGCAGTACTTGGCAGATTTGTTGAGTTTGCAGTCAGAGAGAAGGCCAATGGGAATGCGCTGCTGGACGAGGATCTTCTAGAAGACTGAATATGGGCATTTATTACATTTTCTATTTATGGGAGTGAGTGGGAATCTTTGATTCATTTAATGTACCACTCCCTATTCTGGCAGTTTTTAGGGTTAGGGATGAGGTGGCACGATTCTGGCCACTCTATTAATTGTAACTCTAGCCGTCTTTTGGGACTTGGCTAGCTATATAAAGGGGGAGTCCCCCTCATTTTTAATTCATTAGATCATTAGACATTAGACATTAGATCAGGCATTAGCGTTAGAGCTAGAGATTGGAGAGATTGCATAGTAGTCATTTTACTTAGCATAGTGTGGAAGAGAAAGAAAGTTTTCCCTTTGAAAACTTTTGAGGAGATTGTTGTGTAACACTTTTTATGATAATTGATCTTTTCATTGATGGTGGAATTCATCTTGTCATGAATAGCTAGCAAGGTCTCTTCTTCCTTTCGAATCCAAGTAGCTTAATTTGATGCAAGTAGTTTACTTTGATGTGTGGTGTTTTATTGAGGTAGCTTCGCTTTATTCCATACCACTAGCAACTTGTTGATGATAAGTTTGCCTTGCGTGGTCAACTGGAGATTATCTTGAATCTAACTTCGGTTGTGGTTTACATGCTTATATGGGTCGTTTTGATGGTGTATGTATGTTAAATTATAACTTGAACATCTTTTGTTACCCCCTTGAAGATTGCACTGATTTCACTGAAGCTGTCCGACGTGAGGCTAGGTGAAATTTGGTTGAAGTCTGCCAAAACTGAATCCCACATATCTTGCATTTAGAATAGAACATAAGTTTCTTAGGCCTTATACTCTTTTATTTTCTGCACATTTTTGATTAGTTGTAGGAAAACAAGCTACATTGCCAAATCATACACGCAAGAATCCCCTTCAAAATCATACATTAGCTGCTAACTGCAAGAAATCTGAACAATTGTGTAAGTCCCCTCGTAAGAACACAGCAAATACACATCAACCAAACTGGGTCTATTCGCACTTAAGGAACCTTGGAGTTGAACGTGTGATCTATCTCGCAATCTTAGCACACGGAATACTTTGATCAAGAGAGAATGGAGTAGCCCTAAACTATTTCGTTCTGCTGTTTGGTGCGGTCACAAAAAACACATCAACAGGACCATTGTGCCGCTAGAGTCTTATTTTATATCTTCTTATTCACATATTCTTTTATTCTTTCCCTTATTTTATTTTTAACTTTTCTTTCCACTTTTAGTTTATTTTCTTTTCTATTGGAAATTTTATTTTTGAAAGAAGACACTTTCCACCTACTGTTTCTAAGTTTCTACCAACCGGGCTTGAGGTAAGATGCCGAAGCCTCTACAAGATATAGTGCTCATGGTAGGATGCTACAAGCACAAACGATGCAGAACTCAATACAGCTTTGTCTAAAAATACATGCCTTACACCCATTGATGTGCATGTTTACATATAGTTCATATATGTCCACTCCCAATGGGATCAACACTTCTCTATTTGTGGTTCTCCCTAATCAGTATAACTTACAGGTTGTTCCTCTTTTATTGTAATCTTTTAAACATTTATTTCTTCTGTATATATAGGAAATTATAAACAAAATTATTTTACTAACAAAGGCTAACTCTTTATTAATTGCTTTTGTCTTGAGATCAATAACATATTTGCTTCCTTTCTTGTTGAGTGTTAAGAAGTCTTTCTTCCAATCATAGTTGGCTTTAGCTGTCCTCATCCAATCTCAGCTGCAAAGGGCCTTGTAGGCTGATCTGCATAATGCACTTCACACAAAAGCAATTATAAAAAATTGGGTGACAATAATTGCCTTTCATTGCTAACACACGTAGAGATTCTATCTTGTATTGATCCACTTCTAGGAATCTGAAATTTGACAGCCACAAAGTGGGTTTACCAAGCCTCTGTCAAGTCTCCTCATGGAGAATGCTCAAACTTCAACCTCCTTCAATAATTACCTCCATCAAGGTCTTTTCCAGTCTGTACATAGCAGTCTCTCCCTTCTGAATCATTATAATCTTGTGTTAAATTCACTTGTTTGTGCATCATTGGCCCTTTCTCCACTCACATGTGTGTTGTATTTATGACTTCCTACAAATTTGGAATGCCTTCGAACAATTTTTGTCACCTTTACCTATACAAGAGTTTGTAGTACTTGATTCACTATTAATTTGCTTGACACGTAGGAAGGATCTAGTTTTGGGTTGTAAGGCTCTTTGATGGTGATTCTTCTTTAGTATTTTTAGGTTTTTCATTTTCTTCCATTGCCTTCTATACTTTTGCTCAAGCCTATACAATGCTTGTCTCTATGACAAGTTGGGGTGTGATTTTTCTTTGCCTGTTTGCATGTCAGAATTGCCATTGCTTCTTTGGCTTTGACCATATTCACATCTATTTTGGAGTGCACTAGGAAATTTTTGTCATCAGAGTTTCCCATCCTCTCGCTGACACTAACATTCTTCTACCTCAGTCCATGGTGGCCAGGTAGTTTCATACCAAGTGATCTTTCATTTTGCATTTATTGTACTATATCAAGGTTTTTCTGATGTACATCTCTCAGTAAAAAATGTAATTTACCAGATCCTATTAACAATGGTAATGGTTGGTAGATGTCCTACACCAAAGATATTTGCAGGTACCAAATGTTTGAATGAAATCCGGCTGCTTTGTACTTTTCCAGTGGTTAAATGATTTAAAAGAATTTTACTTGGTTGTTAAGGATGGTTACCAGCTAGCAGAGATATGCTCCATGTCATCAAAATCGATTTGTGCTTCTAGGTTATTGTAGTTTCCATCCTCCATAATTCCAAAATAACCGAACATGTCTATTACATGCTAAATAATTGGCCATTCTCCAAGGTAGTAGCTAGATGCACCCTCTGCTGTTTTAGTCTTATGAGAACACTAGCTTGATAAGAACCAGCCTAAGAAAATGAGATTCATGTTTTTCTATGTTCTGCAGGTACTCATCCCCATTCCTCGGTTCCTTGCATCACAATCTTTGAGCACCACATCCTTGTTTCTATGCTATTGTCCTGTTTAAATATCATTTCTAGGCTATGTTACCCAGGGACGCATACCTGGCAAAATCAGGGGTGTCCTTGGTCGGAAACATTTCAGAGACATGGGGACACCTCGGAAACATCCCCAAGCCGTCCCCAAAATCTGCAAATTTTCGGAAACGTTTCCGGTACTTCTGTCAAAAAATCAGAAACTTCAAGGGAAGGCTAGCCGTCCCCTACATTTTTTTATTTAAAAAAAAAAAAGAAGCTAAGAATGAATTAAAATAAACATTTAAACTCTTTAAAATTTTAAAGCCTTTTAATTTTTTAAGGCATTACATTCTTAAGCATTGTCATGGGAATTAAATCGATTAATATGTTTAATGTTAGCTGCAGAGTGAGTGAGTGTTGACATCATGGAAATATGCGATAGGGTTCACAGAGCTTCACACTTCATCGCCGTTCAGCTACAGTCTCAGAGCAGAAAAAAAGAGTCAGAGATAGGGTTTTCACTTTCAGACAAAGGGAGGTGCTTTATTTTTCTTCCTCCTAGGCTCCCACGCGATGCAAATTTTGAAGGATTTTAATTTTTAAAGTTTAAAAAACCTTGTCGACTCTCTACAGCAGCATAAATCTGCCCACCATACAAGGCATCCAGGCATTACTGTAGCTGACAGCAGGCAGTCTAGAGAATTAGATATCTATTTGGAAATTTTCCTCTATGATGTATATGATGATTGCTTTCTATGTTGCTTTCTATGAAATGAAAATATCAATTGAACTCTAATATTGTGTTAAGGTTCTATGGTGTATATGATGATTGCTTTATCATATGAACATTTGAAATTTTCTATATTTTTTAAATTTTCTCTATTTTTTAATAGCCGTCCCCTGTAGTCCCCTAAAAATTGGCCTCCCTCCCGTCCCCGTCCCCGTCCTCGATACACGTCCCCCTGTCCCCTGCCGCCCCCGTCCCGGAAACTTGGGGTAACATAGTTTCTAGGATTTAGGGGTACTTCTCATCTACCCCATTTGGTATCACTGTGTTTCCCCTTCCCTTCACATGGTACTGAGTGGAACATAGTTTTTCTGATCATCTCAGTTTTGAACAAGCATGGAATGAAACTGCTTGTAAATGTATTTAGGAGTTTCTGGTTTGGATTGTTTCAAATGAAGAGTTTGTGAATCTTCTTTAAGGTTTAATTTGACAAAATTGCATTAACAAGTATCCATCCACAAATAATTTAATAAAATTCTCTTTGTTTGTAACTTGTTTTATTTTCCCTTCTGCATTTCAGGGTTACTTTCTTCAGTCATTTAGTGCTTTAAATATCTTATGTTAACAATAGTCTTGTTTTCATCTGTTACAGGTACTTCCATTGTCAGATCTGAAGCAAATACTGGATAGGCTAAAGTGCTTGGGTTTCCAGTGTCACCCGGACAGAAGAGAAAAATACCACCAGAGCATAAGTTAAAGGTTTTTCCTTTGGTTCTGGCATGTTGTTTTGTTGTTTTCGTCACACTTGCCTCACCTTTCTTTCTTTTATGATCAGCAAGACAATTGATGATTTAGTTTCCATGTTAACTGTTTGAGGCCTTGCGATGTCTACATGTTTGTATAAAATTAAAGGTGCAACTTTTAGTAGCAGCTAGTGTAGCTAGTGCAGCTGCTTTCCGTAAATAATTTGTTCTCTGCTTCTGGTCACACAGCCTCTGCTACCAGACACCATGGCATAAGTTAAGGTTTATTCTTTGTTTTGACATGTTCTCTTTGCAGTTGTTCTTGTGATACTTTGTCTGAACTGTTTCTCTTTATGACCATCAATATTATTGATGATTTAGTCTCCATTGTTAACCATTCCAGGCCTTATGATATCTATAAGTGTGTATAAAATTATAGGTAAAACTTTAAGTAGTAGCTAGTGCATCGTTGGTTGCAAATTCTTTATTCTCTGCTTCTGGTCACTCAACCCCTTCTACTGGGCACAAATACAACACTTGTGTGTTTGATCCTCTGACTTCGTTCCTTGAGCAATGTACATTATAAAAGTATTTTGCTGAGACCCTGGTAGAAATAAAGGCACCATTTCCATGTTTTTGCAATTATTTTATGGTGTTTGTCTGTTTTAAGGAATCCTTGTTAACATCATTCCCTGTTGTAGGTTTGTCAATTTTGTGGTCCACTTCAACATTATATAGGGCACCATAGGGTGGTGTAACGTCCCCTTTTAAATTTTCCTTATTTTTCTTTAAATAATAAAATCTAACTCACAATTAAAGCAGCACAGTTAATTATAAATATGCTATCAACTTCAGAAACTGCAGTTTTAGCAGTTTATTTTGATTTGTATATAATATTTAGAATATATTTCGGAAAAGAGGGAACTTATCCTTTGTATCTACTATTAATTATCCTGAATCTGCAGTGATCTATCTTAAAAAATGTTATTGAATTGTTTCCAAATCTGCCTGAATCAGGGGTTTTCGTTCACAAACACAACAATGGAAATTAGGGGGTTTTGGTCCTCTAATTTCAGATCTGTTGACGTGGTTTTTGAGACCGCACCAACACAGAATAAAGTTTCCCAACGGATACCCTATCCTCTCTTGAACAAAGTATTCAACATGCTAAGATTGCGAGTAAGATCATGCTTTCAACTCCAAGGTTCCTTAAGTGCGAATAGGCTCAGTTTGGCTCGATGTGATATTGCTGGTATTTTCAAGGGGACTTACACAATTGTTCGACGGCTAACAACAAACAGTAGACTAAGGGCTTTCGTGCAATTCAAATGATTTGGCGAGTGAGCACGGGTTTCCTAATTCTAACCGGAAATGAACTGAATTAAAAAGGGGTGTAGGGCCTAAGAAGTTAATCTTCTATCTAAGGACGGGACGTGGGATCAATCTTGACAAACTTCGACCAGACTCTGCTCCGCCTCACGTTGGACAACTTACACAAAGCCGGTGCAATCTTCAAGGGAATGGCAAGAGGTTTTCAAATTATAACTCAACATGTAAGCACCATCAGAACGACGCATACAAACACATGAATCACAATCGAAGTTAAGTTTGTAAAGTTTTCCAGTTGACCACACAAGGCAGACCTGCTGTCAGCAAGCCGCTAGTGGTATGGATGAAATGAAGTTGTCTCAATTAACACCACAAGTCCACAACTAACATCTACTTGCATGATAATGAAAACTATTTTACTTTAAGCTACTTGAAAGATGCTATGTGAATTGGAAGGACGAAGAAGCCTCAACAACTATTCACAACAAAGAAGGATTCACCATCAATGAAAATTTCTTTTATTATGAATGCATACATGACAACTTCTTACAAAGTATCCAAAGGGAAGACTTTCCTTCCTTTTCAATCTACACTACTTTACTTTCTATTCTATGAACTTCTCTCTACTCCTCTAAGCTCTGCTTCTAATCTAATGGATTACAAATGAGGGGGACTCCCCCTTTATATAGCTAGCCAAGTCCCAAAAGACGGCTAGGGTTACAATCAATAGAGTGGCCAGAATCGTGCCACCTCAGCCCTAAACAATATTTGCCCTAAAAACCGCCACAAAGGAGGGTGGGGTAATAAATGCGCCATAATGTCCACCATCATCCTTCTAGAAGATTCCGTTTGTAGATGCGTTCACACCATTCTCGATCTTCTTCTTGACTTTTGTTCTTCAACTTCTTTGTCATTTGAGCTAACACAGCCATTTTTCGCAACTTTCTTCCTTCGAGGTTGAAATATCATCGTGCTTCGTCACTTCAAGTCATTGTGCTCTAGCCTCCACGCTCATCCTGCAAAACAAGGAGAGAAGCATTAGAACACTTCATAATGTAAACTTAACTTACTTACCAAGATTTCCGTGCTTTGACTTCCAAGAATTCACTTCTTCGCGTTCAAATTCCTCATGCCTTAGCCAAATTTTCAACCCATCTTCCTCAAGGGCGTATCATCTACTTCAACTGCATCTTGGAAATTCACTTCACCTACTGGAGCTCTGACAACTTTGATTTTATTCATCTCTGGCTCAAGAAAACTATCATCCCGAAGAATTTGAGCAAATTCACCTAGGCAGTTCATTTCAAATTCATCGTCCGGAGAATTTCACCTTGAAAACACATTTTCTTCACACACTTGCCTTGAAAATTTTTTAAATTTCCCCTTAGGAAAACTCATCAACCTGGTGCCCATTTAAAATCTTGATCTCGGAATCCTCGACAAGCTGTGGAAGACCTTAAAATCAACTCCTCATCGGCAATCTTTGATACCCAGAAGAAAATTTTCTCCAGAACGCGTCGAATCCATGGGTACCCAACGAACAGGTTCATTCAATTTTCTTGAATTTTGGAACTTTAAAAAAATATTCTTTCATCAAATTCATTTCATTTCTTCACCCTGGAGCGTATTTCTTTACTCAGACTTGAAAACTTTTATCAATCCTGTGCAGCTAGCACTCACTGACTTCACCTGTGGCAACTCTGCTCATGTTTCAGGAAAATTCCATCACCTCCCCAGACTTAGGCATTTTTCTAAGGGAGAAAATATTTTGTGCCTTAGAAAATTTTTGAATCACTTCGAAAATTTTGCCTGTGAAAATATCAACTTCACTTAGAAAAATTTTCATGAAGGCGCCTAGCACATTTTATTCTCTAACACCACCTTGCATTTTACTTCACATTTGGAAAAATATTTTCGAAGCTCAAACGCCTTAGCAATATTTTCTTTTTTCCTCACTTAACATCTTAGGCGCCTATTTGAGGAAAATCACGCCTTAGCACTTTATTCCCAACACCTTTAACACATATCACTTCAGGCGCAAGTAGCACTTGGAGAAAAATAAAATAAAATAAAAGCGCCTAGCATATTTGAGGAGGAAATTCAAATCCACGCATAGCAATTTTATTCATCCTTGGCAATATTTTCTAGCACTTAACACCTTCAATGCCGAGCAAGTTTATATTCACTTCATCTCATAGCCTGGCGCATTTAGCACATGTGGAAGAAAACTCCAACGCCTTCACTTATCACTTCACCGCTTAGCAATATCAATTTCAAATCTAGGCGCACTTCTCACTTGAAGAGGATATCACCTCACTTATCCTAGGCGCATATCACTTGCCATGGAGAATATTTTCCAACGCCTAGCATTAATCATTTTACCCTCAACACTTTATCTTATTTACCACGCCCCACCTCAAGACTCTACCTCTCACACTCTCAAGACTTATCCTTTACTTGGCGCATATTGGCATGCATGAAAGATGACATTTCCCACGCCTAGCCTTTGACTTGTTGACTCCTTTTCAAATATGGGCGCATTCTTTATGTAGAGGAGGATAACTTTCTAACGCCTTTCCTTGTGACTTTTCAGCTTCTCATTTTTGTCCTCACATGGCATGATTTGGGCGCATTTTGCCCTTTGAGGAGGATGGACTTCATACTTAGCAATTTTCCTTGACTTTCTTATGAGGTGGGCGCATTTCAGCATGTGAGGAGGATAAACTTTGTTGACCTTTTGACCTTCTTGCTTGCTGGGCGCATTTGAACTTGCATGAAGGATGGCGCATTTAGGGGGTGGTGGAGGATGAACTCCAGACTTAGAAATTTTTTGCCATCAACTCTCTCAACTTGGGCTCATTTTACTATGTCTTCAGGATAGAAATCATTGACTTTCTTTGACCACTTGTGCCTTGGGTGCATTTTGCCCCTGGAGAAGGACGAGCTTGACTCTTAGAAAATTTTCATGCCTCCTCACTAGCTGGGCGCATTTTGCCATAGCTACAAGATGGAAATCTTTGACTTTGATTTGACTTTCTTTTCCTTGGGCGCATTTTGCCCCTGGAGAAGGACGAGCTTGACTCTTGGAAAATTTTCATGCCTCCTCACTAGCTGGGCGCATTTTGCCATAGCTACAGGATGGAAATCATTGACTTTGATTTGACTTTCTTTTCCTTGGGCGCATTTTGCCCCTGATGAAGGATAAATTTCATACTTAAGATTTCCTGCCTCCTTACTCACCTGGCGCATTTTGCCATGTCTACTGGATGAAGCTCTAGACTTAGAACTTTTTCCTCGTCTTCGCCAGCTTCTCATGCCCTGCTATTTATAGTAAGTCCTCTGAATTTGCGTCTCTGAAGCTTGGAACGGCTTGAAATTTTGCACACTGCATCCTTATAACTTCATTGTCCTGTTGACACTGCCATTTTTAGCTGACCTGCTATTTATAGTACGTTTTTGAAGGTGGTTTACTATAAATAGTAACTTCCTGTTCCTGATAGCTCCATTGCTCCGATCAACTTGAAATTTTAATGAGGCGCTCCTCACCATGTGACCTGTCTGTCGACACTGACGCATGCACCTGATTTACTATTTTTAGCCAGTTTCTAAATTGACTTACTATAAATAGTAAGTGCTCCGTTTGTCCTGAAATTTTACCAGCAGATAGCCTGAAGGATGCTGATCGCGGTGGTTTACACCGGTTTTCGAAAATTTTGACTTTTTATGCCTCTTTTTGGATCCCGAAGCTAGAAACCCTAACTCGCTCTGCATGCGTATCAAATGATCTCTGTTTCTCTTCGTTTCTGTGGCATTGCGATCAGCTTGTGATTCTGAACTACTGGGAAGCGGCTGCCGGGACACACCTGCTAAAAATAGCAAGTTCCTTACTGAGTGAATATCTCCGTTTGCATGTCATACCATCGCGAAGCTCTCGAAAAACCCATCAGGAATCACTCGACATGCAAAAGAAACCCTGACATGCAAACCCTAAAAATAGCCCCGTAAGACTGAATTCTAAAAGTTGTCGTCTTGTTTTGCATGTTATACTGCTGCGAAGGTCTCGAAAAACCCAGAAGGAATATGCAGACATGCAAAGAAAAACTCTGCATCTGCACCCTAAAATTTTCCCCGGAAGCCGGACTGCTAAAAATAGTAAGTCATCTGTTTTCGCTCAAATTTTGCACGCGAATAGTCTGATGTATTCTGAACGCAGTGTGGCTGTCGGAATCTCCAAAATGCTAACGAATTGCCTGTAATTTCATACTTACTAAAAATAGTAAGTACCTCAGAATCTGATGAAAATTTGTTGATAGCGTGCTGGAAGCACACTGACAATAGTGTTAGGCTCAATTTTCAATTTACTTACTTCATTTGACCTCAAATTGGCAAGGAAGCTCAAAACCCTTATTTTCAGACTTGGCCAAACTCATGTTTAAACTCAATGGCGGGAACGTCCCCAGAAAGCAGACCATAGAAAAGAGACAGATGGAGAGAGAGAGACACAAAAACCAAAGCCCAAAAAGACCAGAATGGAGCAAAAATTAGGGGTCCCCATTGGCAATGGGGCGATGTGTGAAAAAGGTCACAACAAGACCTTGAGGGGTTTCTGTTGACGTGGTTTTTGGGACCGCACCAACACAGAACAAATTTTCCCAACGGATACTCTATCCTCTCTTGAACAAAGTATTCAGCATGCTAAGATTGCGAGTGAGTTCATGCTTTCAACTCCAAGGTTCCTTAAATGCGAATAGACTCAATTGGCTGATGTGTATTGCTGTGTACTTACGAGGGGACTTACACAATTGTTTAGACTTCTTGCAGTTAACAGTCCGTGTATGATTTGAAGGGGATTCTTGTGTGTATGATTTGGCAATGTAGTACGTTTTCCTAAAGCTAATCAGAAATGTGCGGAAAGTAAAAGAGTATAGGGCCTAAGAAACTTATACTCTATTCTAAATGCAGGATATGTGGAGCTAAATTTCGGCAGACTTCAACCAAATTTCACCTAGCCTCACGTCGGACAGCCTTAGCAAAATCAGTGCAATCTTCAAAGGGATAGCAAAAGATGTTCAAATTATAATTTGGCATACATACACCATCAGAACGACGCATATAAGTATACAAATCAAAATCGAAGTTAAACTCAAGATAATTTCCAGTGGACCACGCAAGGCGAACTTATCATCAACAAGCCGCTAGTGGTATGGAATGAAAGAAGCTACCTCAACAAAACACCACACATCAAAGTAAATTACTTGCATGAAAATTAAGCTACTTGGATTCGAAAGGAAGAAGAGACCTTGCTAGCTATTCATGACAAGACGAATTCCACCATCAATGAAAAGATCTATTATCATGAAAAGTGTTATACAACAATCTCCAAAAAAAATTTCAAAGGGAAAACTTTCTTTCTTCTCCAATATGCAAAATGTCTACAATGTTCTACTCTCTAGCCTCTAAGCTCTAACTCAATTCTGACTCTGATCTAATGTCTACTTAGTTACAAATAAGGGGGACTCCCCCTTTATATAGCTAGCCCAGTCCAAAAGATGGCTAGGGTTACAATCAATAGAGTGGCCAAAATCGTGCCACCTCAGCCCTAACCCTAAAAACTGCCAGATTAGGGAGTGGTACATTAAATGAATCAAGATTCCCACTCACTCCCAAAATAGAAAAGGCAATAAATGCCCACAATCAGTCTTCTAGAAGATCCTCGTCCAGTAGTGCGTTCCCATTTGCCTTCTCTTTGATTGCAAACTCAACGAACCTGCCAAGTATAGCCTCAACTTCCTGAATTGAAATGGGTGGAATGCAATCTAGCTGAAACTCTAACACTGTGATTGAATGCTCATGCCTCCTACAAGATTTTCTCCAAGCAACCAAGGAATCTTGCGTGCTCTGAATCAAACTGGAGAAAGTAGAAGTGTTCTCGAAATCATCTTGTACAAAGGTCTTAACATCTGAAAAGAAAGGCACCAGCCTACCCCTCAAATTATCAACACTAATCTCATCTGGATTCAGCCGCCTAGCAAATATGGCCTCAAAGGTATTCTGAACTCCATCAATAATATTGGCCATAGCTTTGCTAATTGAATTCGAATTTAACTCTCCCTAACTCTGGAAAATTCATCACTGAAGAATTCAATCAAAATTATCTAGGCAACTCATCTTGAATTCATCATTCAGAGAAATTCATTTTGAAAACACATTTTATTCATCTGCCTTAGAGAATTTTAAAATTTCCCTTAGGAAAATTCACAATTTGAGCACTGATTAAATTCTTCACTGAGAGAGTGTTGGCAAAGTGCGGAAGACTTGGAAATCCATCTATCATCGCAAATGTTCAGTACCCAGAAGAGAATTTTCTTCAAAGTGCTTCAAATCCATGGGTACCCAACGAACGGGTTCATTTAATTTTTAAATTTTGAAACTTAGAAAAATATTATTTCACCAGTTTAAATCCATTCTTCGCCTGTGATCATCCCGTGTTGCTCACACTTGAGAAATTTGAATTCATCCTGTATTATCATCATTCTCTGACTTCATCACTGAGAAAATTTGCTCATGCTTCACGAAGGAAAATTTCACCACCTTGAGCTCTAGGCGTATTTTCTAAGGGAGAAAATATTTTTGCCTTAGAAACTTTTAAGTCATCTTGCACTTTGAGAATTTGCCTTAGAAAATTTTGGTTCATTCGCCAGTGGTGGAAATTTTATCAACTTCATTTGGAAAATTTTTATTCATGCCTAGCACAATTTATTTCTCATTCACCATTTGCATTTACTTCACACTTGCAAGGCAATTTTATTTAAAATTCTAACGCCTTAGAAATATTTCATTTTTCTTCACTCATCATCTTAGGTGCATATTGGGTGGGAAGAAGGATATTCATCTTGTGCTTAGAAGTCTTCACTTCCAATGCCTAGGCAACACATCCATCACCTGGCAATATTTTCTCACACATATCATCTTGGGCGCTTATCACTTAGAAGAAATTTGAAACCACGCCTTAGCATTTTATTCTCAACACCTCAGACGCCTTAAAAAAAATCTCTAACACTTTACCACCTTAGGCGCATTTCACACTTGAGGAGGAATATTGCCACGCCTTGGGGTATTCGCTTACCTCTTACCATGGCTTGGAATATTTTCTAACGCCTTTTATCTCATTCACCACCTTGCACTTACTTTTACCACCTCAAATTGGGCGCATTCGAGCTAGGGAAGAGGATGACTCTTCAACTTCCATTTTTTTGTCTTCACTTGACCTTATTTGGGCGCATTTCCATGTAGGTGAAGGATGAACTTGTTGACTTGTTTGAATTTCTTGCAATTTGGGCGCATTTTGCCCCTTGAGGAGGATGGGCTTCATACTCAAAACTTCTTCCATGCTTCTTCATCAGCTGGGCGCATTTTGCCATGTTTACTGGATGAAGTTCCAGACTTAGAATTTTTTCCTCATTCTTGCCAGCCTTCATGCCCTGCTATTTATAGTAAGTCCTTTGAATTTGCATCTCTGAGGCTCGGAACGACTTGAAATTTTAAACATAGCATCCTCATGACCTTGTTGTCCTGTCGACACTGCCATTTTTAACTGACCTGCTATTTTTAGCCCATTTCTGAAGATGATTTACTATAAATAGTAAACGCTCGCTTCTGATAGCTCCACTGCTCCGATTAACTTGAAATTTGAATGAGGTGCTCCTCACCACGTGACCTTACTGCTAGCATCGGCACATGCAACTGATTTGCTATTTTTAGCCTGTTTCCAAAATGACTTACTATAAATAGTAAGTGCTCCGTTTGACTTGAAATTTTACTAGCAGATAGCCTGAAGGATGCTGATCGCGATGGTTTACATCGGTTTTCGAAAATTCTGACTTTTTACCCTTCTTTTCAGGCTCCAAAGCTAGAAACCCTAATTTTCTCTGCATGCATATCAAATGATATCTGTTTGCTCTCGTTCCTGTGGCATTGCGATCAGCTCGTGATTCTGAAATGCTGGGAAGCGACTGCCGGGATGCACCTGCTAAAAATAGTAAGTTCCTTACTGAGTGGTTATCTCCATTTGCATGTCACACCATCGCAAAGCTCTCAAAAAACCCACCAGGAATCATCTAATATGCAAAAAAAACCCTGACATGAAAACCCTAAAAATAGCCTCGGAAGACTGAATTCTGAAAGTTGTCTCGTTTTGCATGTTATACTATTGCGAAGGTCTGGAAAAACCCAGAAGGAATATCCAGACATGCAAAGAAAAACTCTGCATCTGAACCCTGAAATTTGCTTCGGAAGCTGGATTGCTAAAAATAGAAAGTTATCTATTTTCGCTCAAATTTTGCACGCGAGTAGCCTGAGGCGCTCTAAACTTAGTGTGACTATCGGAAACTCAAAAATGATGACGAATTGCCTACAATTTCACACTTACTAAAAATAGTAGGTACCTCAGAATCAGATGAAAACTTGCTGAGAGCCTACTGGAAGCATGCTGACAACAACGTTAAGCTCAATTTTCAATTTATTGACTTTGTTCGACCTTGGATTGACCGGGAAAGGTGAAACCCTAATTTTTTAGAATTGGTCAATTTCATGCTTAAACTCAATGGCGGGAACGATCCTTGAAAGGCGGACATCAGAAAAGAGACAGAGCGAGAGGGAAAGAGAGAAAAACCCAAGCCAAAAGACCAGAATGGAGTGAAAATTAGGGGGTCCCCATTTTGAATGGGGCGATGTGTGAAAAGGTCACAACATCTGGCGACTCCACGGGAAAGTGTTGAAAGACACTTTAAGAATTGAACTTCGATTAATCTTCCTCAAACCATCATACATAACGGACAATTACTCAAAAGGGGAGAAGAATCCGATATTGGATCAGAACACTTTCATCTAAGACCCTGTGAGTGTGTGCATTCGTTCCATCTCTAAACCATCTTGACCTCCGGAATCAGCTGCGGCAAGTTATATAAATATCTTAACTTCAAAAGCATCCTGGACATTGCCTCGCTGCCAGTCAGGCGTCCATAGCCCCGACGAGGTTATCGCTACAATTCTCACGAATATTGCTCCACTGCCGGTTGGGCGTCCATAGCCCCGGTGGAGTTACTCGTATGTTCCCAAAACCAATATTTCATAATAATTCTTTTTTTTTATTTCTCATTTTCTTTCCTTTTCTTTTTAGATATTCCTTTTGAGCACATTTTTCTTTTCTTCATTTGATTTCTCCGTCAATTCCTCAATTGGCTGGCAGGCAATGAAGCCTCCAATGGGTTTGAGAATTGTAGTGGCGCTGAAGCAAGACGTAAAATTTTCACTTGCCAAAACCTTTCCCAAGAAACCAAAATGGCTTAGAATGGAGATAGGTAAGATATTTAAGGTCTTTAGACTCATTTTTTAAGACACAATAGCGGGTTAACCTCCTGAGACGAGTTCTATCGCTAACTGAATGATAACAAGAGGAAAACAACCTTAGTCCTTTTCAAAAATTTATGCAAATTCCAGTGGAAAGAAACCACGTTGTGAGAGTTTAAAACCATCATCACCCGCTTCGCAACGGGAAAACCCCAAAATTCTTGCCCATTCCAAACCAAAACCACTTGAGCGGACAACTCAAGGGATGGAAACGCCAAACCAAAAACCCAAAGGGCAACAAACCAAAACCAAAAACGAAACAGGAAAGCAAACGGGAAAGCAAATCTAACCTAATATTTTACAAAGTAGGCTCTCGGAGAGAACCTAGGACTGGAAATAATGCTTAAGGAACTGTCCGTTGACGGGCAACGGGACATCCTCCGCTGTCAATGTACGCAACCTAAATGCATTATCTCCAAGGATTTCAGAAATCTGATATGGGCCCAGCCACAATTTATCAAACTTGTCGTGATCACCTTTCTTCTCGTGGGCCTTGTCCCAATATAAAACCAAGTCAGAAATCCTGAACGACTTGATCTTAGCTTGTTTATCGAACCAACTCTTCACCACTGCTTGGTGTTTTGCCAAATTTTCAAGGGCTTCATCTCTTTTTTCTTCTAAATGCATCAACTGAGACAACCTTGTTTGAACCTAGTCCTCTCCTTCGAGGTATTCTTGAATGAACTGGAGAGTTGGTATCCTCAATTGTACTGGAAAAACCGGATCCTGTCCGTAGACCAAGTGGTATGGTGATGTTCCCAAGGAACTCTTCGTTCTTATCCTGTCTGCCCATAGAGCAAACCTCAACTGTGTGCCAATCTTTCGGATTCTTGTCTAGCAACTTCTTAATGGCATTCAACAAATTCTTATTTGTGGACTTTGCTAGTCCATTCCCCTGCGGATAGTAGTTGGAGGAAAACTTCAGTGTAATCCCGTACTCAAAGGCCCAGTTGGAAAACTTTAGGGAGGAGAAGGCTGAACCGTTGTCACTGACTAGGACATGGGGGCATCCAAATCTTGTCACAATGTTCTCCTCAAGGAATCTGATAACCAGATCTGACATGCACTGCTTCAAGGCTTGAGCTTCTGTCCATTTGGTGTAGTAGTCTGTTGCTGTCAAGATGTATCTGTGTTGTCCTGATGACGGTGGATTGATTGTCCCAATAAAGTCTAATCCCCACTTGGTGAAAGGTCTTACTTCAATCACTAGTTGCAAGGGCATGGCGGGATGCCTTCCTCTATTTGCTGCCGTTTGACAGACGTGACAAGCTCTCACGTGCTCATATGTGTCTTTGAAGAGCGTGGGCCAATAATATCCAGCTCTCAGGATTTGATGAGTTGTGGCTAAACTTCCTCCGTGCCCGGTTCCAAATTTCTCGTGGAAGTGCTCCATTAACTGCTTTGCTTCTTGTTTTCCTACACATCTCAAATAAATACCTTCATAATTTCTTCTGTAAAGAACTGATCCCTAAAGCATAAATCTCTGACTTTTCATTCTTAATGCTCTTCGCTGGATTGGATTTAGGTGGCGAGGACATCTGTGATTCAGCAGGTAATAAACTGTGTCATCGTACCATTCTTCGGGAGACACTTCCTCCAGTACATAAGCTTGCTGTACCAATTTTGGACCAACCATTGCGATTGTCTGAGCCAAGGCTTGTCCTCGGACCAATTTCATCGGCTGTATCTCTATATCATACTCTTGCAAAGTGGCGACCCACTTACCTCTTCTTTCTCCTAACTCATTTTGCATTAGCAGAGTTTTCACTGTGGCATCTGGAACAATTGCGTGAACCTTGCTTCTCAAGATATAATGTTTGAATTTCTTGACAGCTTTTACTAAAGCATACGCTTGCTTCTTAATGCTCGGATATCTCAGTTCTGCCTCTTTCAAGGGTGCACTCATGAAAGCAATTGGGTGCTCATCTTTTTCCTCGGTCCTTTGGGTCAACACTGCTGCACAGGTATGTTCTGAGGCGAATGAATATAGATAGAAAGGTTTTGTGTAGTCTGGACTGACCAGCACTGGGGCGTCTACTATAGCTTGCTTGATCTCATCAAAATCCCTCCTAGTCTGTGGAGTCCACTCGACCTTTGCATCCTTCTTTAACATCTCATTTAACGGCCTCACTATCTCAGCAAATCCAGTTATAAACTTTCTAACAAAACTAATTTTACCGAAGAATGACCTCAATTCTTTCTGACTTCCTGGCAAACCAATCCTTGAGATAGCTTCAATACGCTCGGGGTCAATTGATATGCCCTTCTCTGAAATGACGTGGCCTAATAACTTACCCTCGGTGACGCCAAATATACATTTCTTAGCATTCAGGGAGACACCAAATCTTCTGCATCTCTGAAATATCTTTCTTAAATCCTCAACATGGTCTCCTCTTTTCTTTGAGAACACGGTCAAGTCATCCATGTAAATAATTATGCACTTTCCTACTAAATCCCGAAAGGCGATATCCATTGCTCGCTGGAAAGTGGCTCCTGCGTTGATTAGGCCGAAAGGAATTCTTCTATACGCAAAGGTTCCCCATTTCGTGGTGAACGCTGTCTTCAGTCTGTCTTCTTGTTCAACCATTACTTGGTTATATCCTGAATACCTGTCCAAGAAGGACATCATTTGTGAACCATTCACTATCTGCAATACCTCATCTAACGAAGGCAAGGGATAATTATCCTTTTCGGAAGCCCTATTCAGATTGCGGAAGTCTACACATAACCTTATCTCTCCATTCTTCTTTCTGACCGGAACAAGATTGGCGACCCACGTGGAGTGCCTCACTGGAAAAATAATATGGGCTGAAAGCAGCTTCTTGACTTCCTGATAGATCAACGGCTCTAACAATGGATTTACTGGCCTCTGCCTTTGTCTGAATGGCTTACTGCCTGGCTTCAGTGGAATTGTATGTGTAATTAGTGATGTATCATACGTCTTCAAATCTTCATATCCCCAGGCGATCACTTCTGGAAATTCTTTCATTACCTTCAAGATGCCTTCTTTCTCTTTTGGTGTACAAACCTTTCCAATAAAAACATTCTTCATTTGTTCATCTGTTCCCAAGTTGACAGCCTCACAATCATTGCCTTGGGTGCTCTGATTTTTGCTCAATTTGTCAGTATCAAATAACCTTTCTAATTCAATCATTCCTCTTGGAATGACATTAGTCTTTAAATTCAAAATCCCTTCTGTGTCGTATTCAGCTTCCTCGGTCTCTTCTTCATCTATGATTTGGGCTTCAAACACACCCGAGCACGTGAGAAAATCCAAAATCTGTTTGTTGTCATCGAACACTTGGAAATTCTTTATGTTATCAGGGATTGCCGGGGTTGAAACCAACTCTACTGTGAACTTCTTCAATCCTTCCATTGCTAATGGTTCCAAAGAGCTAGCAGCTTGTGCTAAAGAGTTTGCAACGATATTCTTGGATCTGTAAACTTTCTTTATATTGAATGCATCAAAGCTTTCTATGAGGTCCCAGACTCTATTGCGATAGCGACCTAACCTTTTGTCGTGGCAGGCGAACTGCTTTCTCACTTGGCGGACCACGATGTCAGAATCTCCTATGGCATGCACAATCTTGGCCCCCTTCTGAATTGCAAGGAGCAATCTATGAATCAAGGATTCATATTCAGTAACATTGTTGGTGCATGAGAACTGGAGTCTATAGGCACCCAAATAAGCTTCTCCTGTCGGGCTGACTAATTCAAATCCTGCTCCATTCCCTTTCTTTGACTTTGATCCATCGAACCTCAAAGTCCACACTTGATCTTCTGTAAGAGTGCCGGGAGACTGAACATGTGTATCCTCTTGATTACACACCTCTGTAAATTTTTCTTCAATCTCTAACTGAGTTGTATCATCTTTTATAAGCTCCTCTATTAAAACACTGTTTTCTTCATTCATCTTCTGATGTTCTTCTTGCGATGAAGTTTGTGGGACGAGCCTAGCGACTTGCTCTAGTGCCACTTTGCACATGGCACAAGTGATCTCGGAATGAAACGCTTCGTGTATTCTGCACCAGTTGGGAAGCAGCAAATTCTTAATGGAAGCATCTTTTCCTAACTCCGCTTCTTGTTTCACACTGTTAAGGACAAAGTCCCTGAAATTTTCAAACGTTCCTCCACTTTCACTATCACTTGAATCACTTTCAATCAAAACTTCGGTGGAAGTGGTGGTGTCTTCTAAACATTTTCCCTCACTTGGAGCTTGCAGCATCAATACTTCTTGCTTGACAGGCCTATATGAGCCTAAGTCGGTCTCTACAAACATTATCTCGTTATCCTCACCATACTCAGTGATCATTAACTTCAGCCTCGGTGTGCTTTCGATCTTGATTTGATTTGGGACTCCCTTCCATGGAAGCCACATGTGGGAAAAATCAATCGCAATGTACCCATTCAACTTTCTGGCCCAGTCTCTACTCAGCAACATGCCGTACCCATCTGGTATATCAACTACTGATATGTCAATACAACTCTAAATTCGAGGATCAGCTGACAACTGCATATGAATGTTATTCAGTTCTCCAACAACTGGAACCTCAGTCTTGTCAAGCTGAGTCACCTTCTTAGTGGTTTGCAATGGGACTATACCCAATCTCTGACATACCCTCAATGGCATGATGTTACTCGAGGCACCGGAATCAATTAAACAATTGTGTAGTAGTTTTCCAAATATTCTAACTGACACCAAGAATGGGGCTGGTTCATCTCTCCCCTGATAAAATACCACTGGTTTCTTGTTTTGATTTGCTGGAGCGCTCTTCTTTTCATCTCTTTTGTCCAATGGGACCTGATTGCTCTGAGCAACCTTCTGTGTTTGCTCTTGCTTTTGCTCTGTGGGCAAATTGAATCTGACTCTCCTTTTATCTTCAATTTTTGACTTCTCAGGTTCACTTGAAGATCCTTGTACCATTCCCACAAAACCCTGAGATTGTTGCGGAGTCTCCCAAGTGTTGAACGGCATGTGAGGCACCTCTTCTACCATATTTGCGCTCTGTGTGGGACGAGACTGTACATTTACTGGAGGATTTCTAGGTGCTTCCTGAGACATATTTTTCACAACTGGTGTCTTGTATAGGCTTCCCAGGATTGTGTCTCTTACTTCTGAGATCTTCATCAACTCATATAAAGGAAGACTGACTTTTATTTTCTTAACTTCTTCTAGCACATAAGAACTTAATCTTTTCATATCATCTCTTGGGAGATTGTCCTTCTGCGGACGTTGCATCACATGGATGGGTTGCTGGACAGTTTGCTGTCCGTTTCTATTCTGCATCATATTCTGCTGCCTATACTCTAGAGAATCCCGAGGCAAATTTGGATTGTTGCTCACATTGGGATTTGGCGGAGTCGCAAAATTATTCGGAGGAATTGAGGACGTCAAAGGCTCCTTTTGATGGTAAGTCCTCTGGTACACTTTGGGTGGTGCTCCTCCGGAGGTCTGAAAAGCTTGCACCTCTCTTCTTCCTTCTACCAAAACACTGTTATTGAGAGGTGGGAAAATGTAGTTACCTTGATCCTGAGGCTCCTCTGAATAGCCATCTTGAGCTTCTGAATACATTTGAGCCTCTGAATAAATGTGAGCTTCTTCAGCTTGATTATCTGGCGCCTCCACGGGACCATTTTCCGAAGCTAGAGGAAATCTGTGATTGACTTCTGGTGGCGTGTATCTTTGATATTCAGATACGACATTGACATTTTCTAGAATTAGTGCTTGGTCGTATCTCTGTACTAGGACAATTTCATATCCTGTAGTTGGAGGATTCTCAATACCCTCCATACTTTTTACTTCTCCTTTGAAGATATCAGTAGCAACTTGAAATTCATGGCACTGTAACTCCGAATGCTGACTTGTGTTATGAAGTCGACACCATCCCGACATAGCAGCTTCTGCCAAGAATACTCTGTCCGTGGGGCGGCTCTCTGGAGGTGGCGGGTTATCCAGTGGTGATGGAACTCCTCCATTGTTTGGTCCAGTATTCCAGGACCTCTTTTGATATCCTTGATTATTACTTCGATACCCATGGCTGTTGTCGTGTCCATGTCCTTGATGGGCATCTTGATGGTGTGGAGGATTATTCTGATATCCTCGATTGGCACCTGGATGTGCCTGATAGTTCTTCAACCATAGACTGCATTTGATTATTTTGGTTTCTAAGGTGAGTTACCTCAGATGACAGCCTTTTCATTTGCTCTACTAATTCCTTCATTTCATCTTTCTCTTCTTGCGTCCTTGCTGCTGGTACTGTATTCTGGAGGTAGACAGGCTGTGTAGCTGGAGTCTGGGATAGAGGTATCCCAGGGTGGATAACCAATTGATTAGATGGTGCTGGAACTGGATTTAATGATGGAATCTGCTGGTTCCATGCTGGTCCAAGTGTTTGCATTTGATTGTTTGTCGTCGTCAAGCCTGTGTACAAAGAAGGCCCAGTTATGTTTTGTCCCATATTCTGACTCACTTCCACAGCCTTTGCGTATGCTTGATTCATATCCGCCGGAATGGGATGAGCTTGTCTCACGAACATCGCGGTCAATGGGTCCAAGGCTGCATAATAGTTTTCTCTAGCATCAGCAACAATGTATGGAGTACGTAGCCTTATGAGAGCTCTCTGGAATCTATTATTGAAGGCGTGGATAGGCTCTTTGTCCTGTCTTCTCACCTCCGCGAATTGGCGGAAGAGCTCTACTGCGGTAATCGGAATACCAAACTTTCCAATGAAAGCTTCTTTCATTTGCTCCCACGTTCTTATAGACCCAACTGGCAAATGTATAAACCAAAAGTGCGCTTCTTCCCCCAAGGAATACGGGAACAATCTGCAAGCTACATCTGCATATGCAATTTGTCTATTTCGCAAATGATCTTCAAACATCTTGATGTGATCCTCAGCAGTACGGTTTGGGTCATTAACTTGATACTTCGTGCAGAAGTGCTTCGGATTCTTAGGCATGTCGTGATAATTGGAAAACTCGAGAGGGGATGGATTAGTAACTAGCCAAGTAGCACCATTTGGAGCGGGTTGGCCTCCTTGTTGACCTCCTGGTTGAGCCATTGCTTGAATTGGCTGCCACCTTTGATATACAACTACTGGAGTTGTTTGCTGTTGTTGAGGTGTGGTAGCCCGAACTAGTTGTTGAATAAACACTGGTGTAGAAACTTGGACTGTTCTTGGTTGAGCAAACCTTGAGACACTTGGTGGAGTTCGGAACAAACTTGAAATCTCTTCTCCACTTTCTTCACTTGATTGAACTTCCTCATTCGAAAATACTTCTTCGCTTGACTCAACTTCTTTACTTGAACGAACTTCTTTCTTCTTCCTTGCCCGAGTAGGTAACTCCAATTCCACAAAGTCTTTGGATGAACTTGGTGTGGACCTAAAAATTCTTTTCAACTTATCAGGTGAGAATGAACTAATGCGATCCAGGATGTAGCTGATTACTGTCTGCAAGGAAGAGGGGCGAGTGGTTGTCTTTGATTAAGCAAATTTCTTTCAATTGCAACTTGGATTTCAATAGCCTTCTCTTCTTCTTCCTCCAACATGAAGCAGGTTCTCATATAATGAGCGTAGCTCTCCTTTGTTTTCCAAGCAAGATTGTTCAGTCCCGAGAGGATGTCTTCTTGGTCGTCGTTGAATCCCAAATTAGGCTGCAGCACTGGGAATATCTCTCTATGCGGTAGCACCATCTTTACTCATGATATGTTCTTCTTTCTCCAATGAATTTCCTTTGAATGAAAATCCCTTCTTACTTGAATGTGATTGCTTCACTACAAAGAATCCTTGAAAGGCCCTCCTTCTAGCGCCAGTTCTGTTGACGTGGTTTTTGGGACCGCACCAACACAGAACAAAGTTTCCCAATGGATACTCTATCCTCTCTTGAACAAAGTATTCAGCATGCTAAGATTGCGAGTGAGTTCATGCTTTCAACTCCAAGGTTCCTTAAATGCGAATAGACTCAGTTGGCTGATGTGTATTGCTGTGTACTTACGAGGGGACTTACACAATTGTTCAGACTTCTTGCAGTTAACAGTCCGTGTATGATTTGAAGGGGATTCTTGTGTGTATGATTTGGCAATGTAGTATGTTTTCCTAAAGCTAATCAGAAATGTGCGGAAAGTAAAAGAGTATAGGGCCTAAGAAACTTATACTCTATTCTAAATGCAGGATATGTGGAGCTAAATTTCGGCAGACTTCAACCAAATTTCACCTAGCCTCACGTCGGACAGCCTCAGCAAAATCAGTGCAATCTTCAAAGGGATAGCAAAAGATGTTCAAATTATAATTTGGCATACATACACCATCAGAACGACGCATATAAGTATACAAATCACAATCGAAGTTAAACTCAAGATAATTTCCAGTGGACCACGCAAGGCGAACTTATCATCAACAAGCCGCTAGTGGTATGGAATGAAAGAAGCTACCTCAACAAAACACCACACATCAAAGTAAATTACTTGCATGAAAATTAAGCTACTTGGATTCGAAAGGAAGAAGAGACCTTGCTAGCTATTCATGACAAGACGAATTCCACCATCAATGAAAAGATCTATTATCATGAAAAGTGTTACACAACAATCTCCACAAAAGTTTTCAAAGGGAAAACTTTCTTTCTTCTCCAATATGCAAAATGTCTACAATGTTCTACTCTCTAGCCTCTAAGCTCTAACTCAATTCTGACTTTGATCTAATGTCTACTTAGTTACAAATGAGGGGGACTCCCCCTTTATATAGCTAGCCCAGTCCAAAAGACGGCTAGGGTTACAATCAATAGAGTGGCCAAAATCGTGCCACCTCAGCCCTAACCCTAAAAACTGCCAGATTAGGGAGTGGTACATTAAATGAATCAAGATTCCCACTCACTCCCAAAATAGAAAAGGCAATAAATGCCCACAATCAGTCTTCTAGAAGATCCTCGTCTAGTAGTGCATTCCCATTTTGCTTCCCTCTGACTGCAAACTCAACGAACCTGCCAAGTACAGCCTCAACTTCCTGAACTGAAATGGGTGGAATGCAATCTAGCTGAAACTCTAACACTGTGACTGAATGCTCATGCCTCGTACAATATTTTCTCCAAGCAACCAAGGAATCTTGCGTGCTCTGAATCAAACTGCAGAAAGTAGAAGTGTTCTCGAAATCATCTTGTACAAAGGTCTCAACATCTGAAAAGAAAGGCACCAGCCTACCCCTCAAATTATCAACACTAATCTCATATGGATTCAGCCGCCTAGCAAATATGGCCTCAAAGGTATTCTGAACTCCATCAATAATATTGGCCATAGCTTTATGTACCCTGGCTGAATTTGCCTGTGCCGTGTCGAAGAAACCACGTCTCGTGATCGCTGAAGAATACCATCTCGAGAAATCATATCGGTCATTCTCCTGAATGACACCTCCATCAATCAACAACCACAACGAAACATGCCTTAATGCCTCAAGACGCTGAATTACTCTGCTCATATAGGAAGAAGCATCACCCCAAGCATGATCAACTGCCTCCATCCGTGCCAAAATACTAGAGGCCTGCTGAAAAGCAAAAGCAAGGTCCTCCATAAACTTCTCTGTCTCAGCACGAACTCCTGTGACCCACTTGTCTGCTTCCTGTGCCATCTTTCCTAACTCTACCAAGCCACTGATTGACTCCCTGGGTATCTCTACTGGAGGCTTATCACTGGAATCTCCTGCCCTCGAGAATGAGACAACTGCTGTACATATCCAATCAAGGCCTTGTGTTCTGTTTTCAACTTCTTATACTTCCCTTCCTTCTTGAATAACCTATCTTTGAGGGTGAGGTAGGAGTTATCACACTCCTCTACAATCTACGCACCAGTGGGGCGTCCAAAGTCGTGACCACATAATTCTCAGGCACTGCTTCATTTCGGTCACAATCAACTTGAGGCACGACAACGTGAAGGGTGCGTGAGCCATCCCCTTCAGTGGAGATTTTCGAAAACTTTCTTGCCTTCTTCTTCTGTGGAGGTGCACTGATCCTGTTCAAGAATTCTTCCATCTCAACTGCTGGATCAATCTCCTCATTCTATCCTTAAGCCAATCAGGCGCAGCGTACTGTATATCGAAGGGCCGCTGTTCCTGTGCCTCTACCTCTCTAATCTGCTCAACCTCTACATCATTCTGGTGAGGCTCATCGTCCTCAAGTGGCTAAGTGTCCCCTGAAACTATATCATCATCATCATTCATAGCCGCCTCTAACTCCTGCTGAAACTGAGGGTCTGTAATAGTCCCCTCATCATCCTGCTGATCAACCCTAACAGGTGCGTTGACACTCTGGCCAACCGACTCTCTCCGTGGAGGCTGATTATTATCCTGTACTACTTGCACTTGATTCAATGCATTCCTCTGATCATCAAACAAAGAGACCTCCTGTATACTTGGAGAACGTGTCTCCAATGGTGTGGGTGTTTCAACTGCAACTCGTGGAGGTTCTGCCTGAACGGGCTCCTGTCGAACTAGCTCTTTCTTTCTGGATTCCGGACCTCGTGTTATCTATTTCTTCCTGCCTGTGGTAGGTGTCCTGTGATCTCCCATCAAATTGTAAGTCAAAGCAATTGACCTACTCTTCAATCTGCTTACACGCCTATCAACCCATGCCCTAGTGAATGTCAGGACGGGAATAGAAAGTGTGTCCAAGTCTGCAACCTCAGGCTCTGACCAATCTGGAGGTGGAAGTGGAGTATCTCTTACAGCTGCATAATCAGGATGAACAACATCCATATCTTCATTCACCTGGTCTGGAACCGGCACAACTTCACACTCCCTAATCAAAGTAATTGGCAACCGAGAGAACATTCTTTTCCTAACTTCAATCTCATCAACTGCATCAGCCCAATAGTCCTCAATATTGGCTTTATGTTTAAACACCTTTGACAGTACCCACTTGATGTTATGATGTGGATCGTAGTGCTGGCGGCTGGTGTGATATGAGAAATGATAAAATTGAAGCTCGCTCTCGGCTTCTCTAGCTGCCTGTATTGAGGGACACACTTCATCCGAGTTGCCCATGACAATTGGGAATTCAATTCCTCCCTTCTTCTTTTTCTTCTGAATCTTATCATAGGCAAGCAATTGCCTAGATATCTGTAACATTAAAATTCTATCGGTTGGGTACTTAGGCAGCCTATATGGGTACGATGAAAAACCTTGCATCCTAATATAAGTAAACCTTGGAAACTGTATGAACTAGCACCCAGACCTTTCAATCAATTCCTGGGCTTCCCTCGAGATTCTGTGATGTAACCGCTCCTGAAGCAATCTTGTGATGTACATGGTGAAGGCATCATTGACACGCTTGTAGTGAGTAGTGCTCGCCAGGTGCAATTGCGGACAAGCGTCATAGATCTTGAACTGGTGAGAGCCACAACCGACAGGCTCCTTGTAAGAGATCCCCCTATACTTGGTCATACGTGCCAACATATAAATGATGTAAGAGCTCATGTAAAATGTCTTCGTCCTTCTCAAGCTCAGGAGCTGCTCATGTAAATTATCACTGATCATCTCTGCCCAATTGACGTAATCCTTCCCTTCCAGCACGAGGTTGATTTAGTAAAACATCCAAGACTCGAAAATAAATGACTGTGCACAACCACCAACCTTGCTCAGCATCATGATGAGATCACAATATTCTTGCTTCAAGTCCTCCGCTATGATCTGCTTCGGAAACTTTGTACGAGAAGGCTTGGGAGTGCTCATCCAGTGAGTGTTAATTGTCTCCATACATCTCTCGAAAGCAGAAGCATACATTTGCTCCGCTCGCTCTCTGGATTTGTAAACCATGCTTCTGTGCACCGGGATCCCGAAAGCTTCACCAATGGCTACTGGAGTAAGATTGGCTAGCACTTGGCCATCTGGTGACATGATTGACGGATGATCCTTCTCATAGTAATTGGCGCACTCCATCATTAGCTCCGAGCATTGAATGGTTGGCGGGAAACCAACAACTGCATATAACCCACTTCGAACAATATTGTGTGAAGTGGTCGAAGGTCGATGATTTCCAATCCCCAACATCCTGTTCTTGAAGGTCTCCAGGTTGATGGAGCCCAAGTTGGTGTCCGTCAGCCTGCCCAACTTTGAAATGAACTTCGATTCCGGCATGAATGTCTTGCTCAACTTCTTAATTACAGCCTGCTTGGATGCACCATTTTCCTTGCCAGTCGCCCTCGCCTCAGCCATGTGCAGACAGTAAACATTCATTAGCAATTAATTTATAAAATAAAATATTGTGTAGGGGCTGCAATCGACTTCTAGAAGCTGCAATAACTTTTCTTATTTGCAAACCTCAGCTTCTTCTTCAATAAAATCGAACTTCAACACTTAGAAAAGGTTTCTAAGTAGACTTCAGTGACTTCACTACTCTTCAGCAACTCCAATCTGCAACTTTGATTAATTTGTACTTTACACCAGCAACCATCAATTAGCAAGTTCACACTTCTTACTTGGTAAATGCGCACTTCACAAGCTTCAGCAATTTTGAATACTTCTTTCAACAAGTACGCACCTCTTAGTCAATTTGAAATACCTTCACTTCAAGGCGTCCCTCTTAGCATCAACAACCTCAAGTTTCAATCAGCAACCAGCAAGTGCGCCCCTTTTGATCTCAGCAATATTCGAATTTTCAACATTTGCACTGGCAACTCAAGGCGTCCTTCTCCAGCAGTCTTAGCAACTTCAAATTAAACTTCAGCAAACTCCAGTCCTTAGCTAAATTTCAAACTTCTTCAAGCTCTAGTCTTCAGCAAGATTGCAATGTCAACCTCAGAGCAAATCGAATTCTCCAGCTGTGAAAAAACAAGTAAGAGACTTCTTCATTTTATAGCTCAAAATCGAATTCTAGAAGGAGCCAATTTTAGCCAGTGCATTAAACTTCCACTACTCCACTTCAAGAATTCGAATTTTCCCTCTCTAGTATTTCTGACACTTGTCTCTCGACGTCAGGAATCTTTCTCTTCTAGAAACTTGACTTTGATTGGCATCTTTGAATTTATTTTCGAAAAAATTTAATTTAAATCCATTTTTTTAATTCACCAGCCGGAGCTCTGCTACTTGAATTCGAATTTAACTCTCCCTAACTCTGGAAAATTCATCACTGAAGAATTCAATCAAAATTATCTAGGCAACTCATTTTGAATTCATCATTCGGAGAAATTCATTTTGAAAACACATTTTATTCATCTTCCTTAGAGAATTTTAAAATTTCCCTTAGGAAAATTCACAATTTGAGCACTGATTAAATTCTTCACTGAGAGAGTGTTGGCGAAGTGCGGAAGACTTGGAAATCCATCTATCATCGCAAATGTTCAGTATCTAGAAGAGAATTTTCTTCAGAGTGCTTCGAATCCATGGGTACCCAACGAACGGGTTCATTTAATTTTTAAATTTTGAACCTTAGAAAAATATTATTTCACCAGTTTAAATCCATTCTTCGCCTGTGATCATCCCGTGTTGCTCACACTTGAGAAATTTGAATTCATCCTGTATTATCATCATTCTCTGACTTCATCACTGAGAAAATTTGCTCGTGCTTCACGAAGGAAAATTTCACCACCTTGAGCTCTAGGCGTATTTTCTAAGGGAGAAAATATTTTTTCCTTAGAAACTTTTAAATCATCTTGCACTTTGAGAATTTTCCTTAGAAAATTTTGGTTCATTCGCCAGTGGTGGAAATTTTATCAACTTCATTTGGAAATTTTTTATTCATGCCTAGCACAATTTATTTCTCATTCACCATTTGCATTTACTTCACACTTGCAAGACAATTTTATTTAAAATTCTAACGCCTTAGAAATATTTCATTTTTCTTCACTCAACATCTTAGGCGCATATTGTGTGGGAAGAAGGATATTCATCTTGTGCTTAGAAGTCTTCACTTCCAACGCCTAGGCAACACATCCATCACCTTACAATATTTTCTCACACATATCATCTTGGGCGCTTATCACTTAGAAGAAATTTGAAACCATGCCTTAGCATTTTATTCTCAACACCTCACACGCCTTTAAAAAAAATCTCTAACACTTTACCACCTTAGGCGCATTTCACACTTGAGGAGGAATATTGCCACGCCTTGGGGTATTCACTTACCTCTTACCACGCCTTGGAATATTTTCTAACGCCTTTTATCTCATTCACCACCTTGCAGTTACTTTTACCACCTCAAATTGGGCGCATTTGAGCTAGGGAAGAGGATGACTCTTCAACTTCCATTTTTTTGTCTTCACTTGACCTTATTTGGGCGCATTTCCATGTAGGTGAAGGATGAACTTGTTGACTTGTTTGACTTTCTTGCAATTTGAGCGCATTTTGCCCCTTGAGGAGGATGGGCTTCATACTCAAAACTTCTTCCATGCTTCTTCATCAGCTGGGCGCATTTTGCCATGTTTACTGGATGAAGTTCCAGACTTAGAATTTTTTCCTCATTCTTGCCAGCCTTCATGCCCTGCTATTTATAGTAAGTCCTTTGAATTTGCATCTCTGAGGCTCGGAACGACTTGAAATTTTAAACATAGCATCCTCATGACCTTGTTGTCCTGTCGACACTGCCATTTTTAACTGACCTGCTATTTTTAGCCCATTTCTGAAGATGATTTACTATAAATAGTAAACGCTCGCTTCTGATAGCTCCACCGCTCGGATTAACTTGAAATTTGAATGAGGTGCTCCTCACCACGTGACCTTACTGCTAGCATCGGCGCATGCAACTGATTTGCTATTTTTAGCCTGTTTCCAAAATGACTTACTATGAATAGTAAGTGCTCCGTTTGACTTGAAATTTTACCAGCAGATAGCCTGAAGGATGCTGATTGTGATGGTTTACATCGGTTTTCGAAAATTCTGACTTTTTACCCTTCTTTTCAGGCTCCAAAGCTAGAAACCCTAATTTTCTCTGCATGCATATCAAATGATATCTGTTTGCTCTCGTTCCTGTGGCATTGCGATCAGCTCGTGATTCTGAAATGCTGGGAAGCGGCTGCCGGGACGCATCTGCTAAAAATATTAAGTTCCTTACTGAGTGGTTATCTCCATTTGCATGTCACACCATCGCGAAGCTCTCGAAAAACCCACCAGGAATCATCTGACATGCAAAAGAAACCCTGACATGCAAACCCTAAAAATAGCCTTGGAAGACTGAATTCTGAAAGTTGTCGCCTCGCTTTCCATGTTATACTGGCGAAGGTCTCAAAAAACCCAGAAGGAATATCCAGACATGCAAAAAAAAACTCTGCATCTGAACCCTGAAATTTGCTTCGGAAGCTGGATTGCTAAAAATAGAAAGTTATCTGTTTTCGCTCAAATTTTGCACGCGAGTAGCCTGAGGCACTCTGAACTCAGTGTGACTATCGGAAACTCAAAAATGTTGACGAATTGCCTGCAAGTTCACATTTACTAAAAATAGTAAGTACCTCAGAATCAGATGAAAACTTGCTGAGAGCCTGTTGGAAGCATGCTGACAACAACGTTAAGCTCAATTTTCAATTTATTCACTTTGTTCGACCTTGGATTGACCAGGAAAGGTGAAACCCTAATTTTTTAGAATTAGTCAATTTCATGCGTAAACTCAATGACGAGAACGATCCTCGAAAGGCGGACATCAAAAAAGAGACAGAGTGAGAGGGAAAGAGAGAAAAACCCAAGCCAAAAGACCAGAATGGAGCGAAAATTAGGGGGTCCCCATTTTGAATGGGGCGATGTGTGAAAAGGTCACAACAGTTTCATCCTCAGGTTGTTGAACCACAGTTCCATTCTCCAAAGGAGTAGTAACCAGATAATAAAAAATGTATTTTTCGTATGGTGCTTACTTCTTATTTTGTGTCTCTTATATATCTTTCTCCTTCAATGGTTGTGATTATTCACATGCTCCTTGACTTTTGATTAAATAAAACTTTAATTTTACATTTTATAATTTATTGTATGATATTTTAATTTATTATTATTATAATCTCATTTAAGAAAGGGGACATTACAGTCTGCTTTTCCCAAGATTGCTTGTCCTTAAGCAAGATTGACTGAGTCTTTCTTGGAGATACCAGAATCCCAAATCCCAATTCAATCCTGTAAATATTATGAATCTCTCAAATGATGCGGTGTATTTCAATAATTGCCTATTTGTTGCTAAGTCTTGTTTAACAACTATGTCTTTGTTGTCTTCAAATAATTTTTCTTGATGATTCATATTGTCCTGCAAAGTTTCTTGAGTCATACCGAACTCTACTAATTGCTTTGTTCCTACAACTTCCTTCTTGGGGGCCGTTCTTTATGAAGAACCATTTCACCATTCATCTTTTGTTGTGCTACTCTAATATCGTCACAAGTTGTGGAACTTGAACTAAGATGTGTCTCTTCCTTTATTTCAAAAAGTGGGTTATCCCAATGGACAAACCTCTTTGCATCCATTTCAAAAAGTGGATAATTTGCAACCTAGTGGAAAAATTGAAATTATTCCTATTATCAGATTGGAAATTAGTTTTCTATTTAGACCATTCATATTGGCCTAATTCTAAACAATTGTCCTTTGAATCCTTCATTTTTGATTCTCAGTTAGTGTTAGCATTCATAGATTACTTATCGTTCATTGTTGATCTAACAATTCCCCCATACTCAAAACCGGCAATAGTAACTACCGAAACCTTTTTGATGACTTCTTGGGGCTTTGGTTCAAAATGTTCTTTATTTATTTTCTTTGTGTTTCAAGATCATGTAAAAAAAATCATCCATTAGGGCATTCTACGCACCTTTAGAACCACTAAGATTCCCTTCGTTGATCTCCATCTTTTTTGCAAGCCATTGCTCCATTGCTAAATCTTCATCAACAAAAAATGTCTTTTGCTCCTCCCTTTTTAGATCCTCTTCAAAAAATTTCATAGGTTTCTCCAAAGATTCTATATGTGTCTTAAGATGTTTTTTCTCTTTATTTTTTAGTTTAGATTTCTTTTCAATGGCCATATTAAGAATCATTCTCAACAAAAATTCCATCATTTGCATGTGCTTGCAAATCTAGTTTCTTTTCCATCTCTTTAATATCAACAGTAGTTGTAGATGTGAAAATGTCTTCACACATCAGTATTGGATTCTCCTTTATGTCTTTTTCTTCTCCACATCTATCATGACTAACATTTAATGTCTCCTTAGACTCTAAAATCTGAGCTTCCTTACTATCTTCTCTTTTAAATGAGCTATTGTCATTTTCAAAGTTCACACCAAAAACTGATTTCTTTTGTTGTCCACTTCTCATTGCCAAGGCTTGTGTTGTTACCACTTTTAGCCATGATCGTCTTGCTATGGTGTGAAGCTTTAACTATTGAGATCCCAATATCATTTGTTGTGCTACAAGAACTCTCACCAAGGTCATCTAGACACTTGTGCTATAATAACAGCCCCTAAGTTACTATTATTTTTTTTATTTTTTCAATTCACAACTACCAACTTAATCAACCACCATTGTGGCGACAACTCCACGGCACCACTCAAAAGCTTATAGTAGAAAGTGTTAAGCTCCTAATGATAGGGTCATCCCTAGACTTAGACCTAAACCTTGAGGGTTCATTCGTGATGGTCCTGCCTATGTATCCCCTTTGGGAAATCAAAGGCTTCATATTTCACGCTCCAATGTTAGAGGGAGTTCATTCTCTCCTCTTGTATGAGATCTTTGATCTCACTTTTAAACCATGACTATTCATTAAGTGTAAGCTATCAACTTAGTCCAATTATAATAGAATGATAACAAATTGCCATCAAGTGTTGGTTTCATACCAAACATTAGCGTACAAACACAAGTTCACATAGAATTTGTAATGTCCACATTTTAGCCATACGCTCTTCGGTGAATGATAGCCTATTTTCAGAAGCCCGTATGCTCATGAGAGGTAAAATTAGGGTTTTCTATTTTATACGTGGGTTCTGAAGCATTTTTGAAGGTTTGCATGTAAAAGTTTCTAATGCATGTCTGGCAGAGTTTTCTGAGTTTTTGGAGAGCTTCGGAATGGCATACCATGCATCTCCATCTAACAACCTTTTTTGGCACTTGCTATTTATAGCCTGTACGTTGGAGTTTTGAATTGGGATTGCAGATTCTTTTTGGGTTTTCAGAGAGCTCTGCAATGATATGACATGCAAAGGCATTGGGCAACTTTTTCAGAATTTACTATTTTTAGTAAGTTCTATTTTTGGCAGTGTCATCTTGGGCAATGTCATCAGTAGTCAATTTAGTTTCCATTTTGGGCAGTGCAGTTGGAGCACAATTGGCTTTCAGCATTTTGAGGCTCATTTTGGTAAAATGATTTATTTAATTCATTAAATATTATATTGCCATGTTGGCCCCCTTGGCCTAGAGATTATGACTTAATGTTGTTTTTAAATGTGGTCATGAAGGGTGGACGCCACATTAAAAGGAGATTAAATATTTTATAATGTTTATTAAATGTTCATGAGCCTTAGACGCCTAGAAGAGGGAGAATTAATTATATTTTAAAAAAGAAAACATTTCAAAATATATTGGGCATCCCTTCTTGGAGGAAACTGATGGAAGTTGAAAGGTCATCTCAGAATGTTATTTATATGAGGCCTTGCTCATTCATTCAACATCCATTGTTTAACTTATCGAAATGCTGCCGGATTGATTTCAGAACCCAGTTAAGGGGGAGTTTAGTATCTACACCATTTTTTGGGCCTAAAACTATGGTTCCCTAGATGGCCAATTGGGAGTGTGCTTCCTTCAAAAGTGCATATTGAGCATTATTGTTGAGTTTTTGGTGAGATTTTCTAGTTTTTGTGTTGCTGGTTCATTCATGGTTGTAGCCATTTTCTATTCATAGCTGGTTTGGTGATTTATTTCTACTTATGGGTATTTGTTCTAATGAAACATATGCTAGAGGCACCTCTTTTTGCACATTTGCAGATTTAATGGGAAAGTATTCATTTTTATAGACAAGGTCGGCCTCTTTCCCAAGCCATCCCTTGTCTTTGGGGCTTAAAATTGTATGCTGGGAAGATTTCAAGGGTGTGTGTGACTCATTGATGTTTCTTCATAGTTGCCTAGCCTTAGAGGAGATTCATTTCAGTTTCATGAGAGTTGGTGGTGTGTAGTTGAAGATTTGAGTTTTTGTTGAGGATGTAGTTTGTTGGTCTGAACTGAACTTTGCTGGTTTTATATATCAGACCTAGCCTTTAACCATTTCATGCTAAATTTCCTTGGCATATCTATTCACATTGTAATTGGAACTAAAGTGAAACCATTGCAGAAGTTTGGAGGGCATAAGAGGTATTTTTGAGGGAGAAATAAGCATTTTGGTGTGTTGCACAATTGCTGGTAAGAAATTTCAGTTTGCTGGTTCATATCAGATTTGTGAGTAGATCAGATTTTGGCTTGTATTTCAGTGATTAAGAAGATTATAAGTGTGAGAGATTATCTTCCTTCATTTTGCTTTGATAATACAGCAGTAGCATTTGTAATTTGTAGATAATTTGGCATTGTAAGGTTGTAAATAGTAGTATTGTTCCAGTCATTTTTATTATTGCATTTACTTGTGTTTTAAATTCAAACATTATAATCCTTGGATGGTTTACCGCTAGTGTGGAGAAATAAACAATTGTATCTCTCATATCTTATCCATTGATTAAGTGGAAAATCCCCACTGCTAAGTGGATGCCTGCTGGAAAGTGGATGAATTGCTCCTCATTGTAATATCTTTCCCCCCATTGAATGAGTAGTAGCGAGGAATCTTCATGGTTGATTCTCCGCCTGCTTTTATTTCCAGTTTGTAATTCAATTCAGTTGTTGCTAACGATCCTGTTGTGACCTTTTCACACATCACCCCATTCAAAATGGGGACCCCCTAAATTTTGTCCCAATCGGGTGTTTTGGCTTTGGTTTTGGGTGGTTTTGCGGTGGTCCTTCTTAATTCCTTATGTTTTTCCGGGGATGTACCCTTTTTTGGCCCAATTTTGAATTCTGGCCAAGTTTTGAGTGTGTTTTGTCAGATTAGGGTTTTTATTCTTCGGACTTAGTTGGAGGTTAAGTTGAGTGAGAAAATTGAAATTTGAGCTTGGCGTTGCAATCAGGAGGCCTTAGGTAGGCTCCCACTAAAATATCATTAAATTCAGACAACTTTCTATTTTTAGCAGTTCTAGCTTCGGGAGCAATTTTTAGGGTTTGCATGTATGATTTTTCAATGCATGTCAGGATAGTCTTTTTGGGTTTTTTGAGAGCTTTGCGATGGTATAACATGCAAGTCAAGGTGATGACTCTCTATTTTTAGCAAGTACCCCGTATGCAAGCTAGTTTTTTGGGTTTTTCTAGGTTTTTTGAGATCTCTCGAGCAATATGACATGCAACCAAGTCCGACAGTCGGTTGATCACTTTTTCGGGCACTTACTATTTTTAGTAGGTTCACTTAAGCAGCTCCAGATCTTCAGTTTCAGGTACAGAGTTGAACGGAGGTCAATAGAGGCACATGCAAATGAAATTAAGGTTTCCAACTTTGGTGCCTAAAATGAGGGGCAAAATTTGAGAAAAATGAAAAACGGATGTATCCCATTGCGATTAGCATCTTTCAAGGAATCTCCTGGTAAAATTTGAGCATAATCTGCATACTTTTTATTTATAGTAAGTCACTTCCAAAATAGGGCTAAAAATAGCAAGTGCACACACAGGGCAAGTGTGAACAGGTCAAATAGGTCATGAGGATCACATTGGGAAAATATCAAGATAGGAGTTGTAGAAGTTTGAGAATCAAGAAGTTACTAAAACTAGAAAGTGAGGGCGAGCAGGTTGAAAATAAGCTAAGTGTTCAGATACGCCAAGGTGGGAGACAGGAAAGCACAAATTTGTCTAAGGCATGAGTTTTTAGAGCTCTGGAGTGGAAATGCGCCCATGATGAACAAAGAGGTTTGAGAATTTTCTGAGTCACAAAAATGGAAGGACCCCCTTCCAAATGCGCCCTAAACTTGAAGCTCCCCCTCAAGATGCGCCTTAGGCATCATGGAGAAGTTGAAGGCATTGGAAATGGCATCACCACCTCCTAGATGCACCCAACTTGACCCCTCCTCAAATGTGCCCTCAAATTGGAGAAAATTTTTCTAAGGCACAAAATGTAAGCACCACCCCTCATATGCGCCCATCATGGTGTAGGAAAAATTTTCTAAGGAAAACCCAGAGCAACACCCCTAGAATGTGCTCAAGTGAGAAGAGGTGTGAGGATTTTTCTAAGTCATGAAAATGGAAGTAGACACCTCCCCTCAAATGCGCCCAAGGAAGGGTAAGTTGAAATGAAAATTTTCCTAAAGCGTAAACTTGAAATGACCTCTCAAAATGCGCCCAAGGCAGAGACATCAAGGTGAGAAATTTTCTAAGGGAAGAATCAAAAGCACAAGGGGTCATATGCGCCCAAAGAAGAAGCTAGAGCAAAAAATTTGTCTAAGGAATCAAATATGAGCTCAACCCATCAAATGCGCCCAAGCTCCAAGAGGCAAAATATTCTAAGGCAAGAGGGAGATGAATGAGAAAACACCCCTCTAAATGTGCCCAAGGGGGAATGGATGAAGATATGAAAATTTTCTAATGTAGGTAATGAAGCAGGAGCCTTCTAAATGCGCCCTAAGAAGAAGAAGTTGAGTAAAAAGTTTCTAAGGCGTCAACATGAAATGACACCCAAGGAAATGGGCCCATGATGAAAAGTTATGAAGAAAGCAAAGTTTGCTAGAGAAAAATGATGAACTCTATTAGATCCAGAGATCAATTAGACCTTGGAAATCAAAACATGGAAATTAGGTAAATGAAGTGGATTTATACTATAAGTGTTTTGATGCTCTTCTTTTTTTTTGTTTTGCAAGGTGAACACCGGGTCCAAAGCATGATGGCTTGGGGTAAGGGAGCAAGTACTCCAGGATAACATTACAACC